>JBBMOI010000016.1:8905000-9002500 GCA_038088405.1 Porites divaricata | reverse complement strand
TTTTGTCTCTCTGGGGCTACTCTTCCAGGAGTTTTGTGTCCTGGATGTCTGGCGCCACCTTCACCCTGATCTTCGCGCCTATACTTGGTTGAAGCCCAATGGCTCCCAGTCTTCCCGTATTGACCTTATTGGTTTTCCGTCTATCTGGGCTCACCTTGTGTCTTTCTGTACTATTTGTCCGTGTCCCTTTTCTGATCATGATGCTGTTTTTCTCGCCTTTTCTATTCCTGAACCCTTCCCTCGTGGCCCTGGCAGATGGAAACTCAATGTTTCCATCCTTCGAGATCCGGTCTTTTTCCAAGCGGTGAGCGATTTTTGGGCTAGTTGGAGGTTGCGCAAGCCCTCATTTCCATCCCTTCAACAGTGGTGGGACCGTGGTAAGGAGCACCTTAAAGGTTTTGCAGTCCGCCATTGTAGTGGCATTCACAACGAACGTCCTCTGTCGCGTTCTGTCCTCTCTGCCCTTGTCAGTCATTTAAAGGGTAGAATTGATAATGGGGTTGTATCCCTTGTGTCAGTTTATGAACGGGCTCTTGCTCAACTTGCGTCTTTTGATTTGACAGAAGCTGAGGGAACGCGGGTTCGCTCTCGAGTTAAGTGGGCTGAGGAGGGGGAAACCTCTTCTCGTTTTGTCCTAAGGCTCGAAAAGAAGCGGGGAGTTGAGAGTTGGATTTCTGCGATGCGGGCTCCCAATGGGATGGTTGTTACGGATGCTGAAGGTATCTGCGAGTCCTGGGCTTCCTTCTACCAAGACCTTTTTACGGCCTGCCCTGTTGATCTTGGGGTCCAGTCGGATCTCCTTGGCTGTCTTAGCTTATCTCTCTCTGCTGATGATGCCGCTTTGTGCGATGGTCCAATCTCGTCTAGTGAGTCACAAGCTGCTCTCCTTGGAATGGCTAAAGACAAATCCCCTGGCTCCGATGGTTTGCCAATGGAATTTTATGTTACTTGTTGGGATTTGCTTGGGGAGGATCTCGTTAGTGTTTTTAATGCCTCTCTGGAGGCTGGCCTCCTGCCCTTCTCTCAACGCGAGGCGCTCATTGCGTTGATCTTCAAGAAGGGCGATCGCCTAGATCATAAGAACTGGCGACCTATCAGTCTTCTCAATGTTGACTACAAGTTGTGTGCTCGTGTTCTGGCTGGCCGTCTTTTGAAAGTTATTGCCTCGGTTGTCGCTCCTGATCAGACTTGTGGCGTGCCGGGTCGTTATATCGGCGAGAACGTCGCCTTTTTGCGCGATGTAGTTGAAATGGCAAATAGGTACAATCTGCCAGTAGCCCTTCTCTCTCTGGATCAGGAGAAGGCCTTCGACCGTGTTGACTGGCCTTTTCTTTTCGCAACCTTAGCTAAAATGGGTTTTGGCGACAATTTTATTCGGTGGGTCAGGCTTCTTTATACTGACGTTCGTAGCTCCGTCCTTGTCAATGGCTACACCTCACGTCCTTTCAAGCCTTCCCGTGGGGTGCGTCAAGGATGTCCCCTGTTTCCCCTCCTGTATGTCCTCATCATGGAAGTGCTGGCTGCCAACGTCCGCGGTCATCCTGATATTACTGGGTTGCGCTTACCGGGTCTCTCTTCTCCCCTTCCTGTACTGTCCCTGTATGCTGACGACACGTCTGCTGTCTCGTGCTCAGATCGCGCCACCAGAGCGATCTTCGCAGTTTATGACCGTTTCGAACAAGGCACTGGTGCCAAGCTCAACCTTGGCAAATGTGAAGGTGTTTGGTTGGGCTCGTGGCGTGGTCGCCTAGATGCACCTGTTCCCATCAAATGGACCACTGCCTTTATAATAGTGTTGGGTGTCTATCTTGGTAATGGTAACCTGGAGGAGGAAAATTGGAGGCCTCGCATTAGTGCCGTCGAGAAATGCCTAAACTGTTGGCGTGGCCGATCTCTATCATACGCCGGTAAAGCCCTAATTGTCAATACTTTGGCCCTCTCTAGAGTGTGGTACCTTGCGTCCCTTATTCCTATGCCTGACTGGGTTGTCGCTGAGCTCAACCATCTTGTCTTCTCCTTCTTCTGGAGTGGCAAGAGCGACTTGGTTGCTCGAGCTGTACTTCACCACTCTACTTTTCAAGGAGGCTTTGGTGTTGTGTCCGTCCGCTTCAAGGTTCATGCACTTTTGGCTCAGTGGGTCCGCCGTTATGTAACTTCCCCGAATGCATGGGTTCACATGATGACCTTTTGGTTTTTTGACTGTTTTGGGGTTGACCCCCAAACTGTGCTTGCTACCCCTTCTCTTTTCCTTTTGGTAGCTTCGGGCCTTCCAGCTTTTTATTGCGCGCTTTTGCGTGCCTGGACCGCGCTTCATGGCTCCTTGTCTGAGACTGGCCTGATTGTCGGTTCCGCTGACAATGCGTTATTACAGGCCTCTTCCTTGAGTTGCAAGTCTTGCTATCAGCTTCTCTTGTCTTTGAACCCCGTGCAACCCCACTGTGTGGTAAAGTTCCGGCCAAATTATGGTGACTTGGACTGGGTTTCTACATGGAAGACTTTGTTTTTTATGCCTCTTGACAGGAAGCCAATTGACCTATGTTGGAAAGTTGCCCACGGTGTCTTGTACACTGCGCACCGTCTTGTCTCGTTTGGTTTGAATGTTCCTCCGGATTGTTTTTGCGGTCACTCCAGTGAGACTTTAGAGCATCTGTTCTTCTACTGTCCCTTGGCCCAGAGTGCTCTTTACGTCCTCCCCCCTGGCACCAGCTATTACCGCGCGTCACGTTTTGTTTGGTTTTAGTAGCGATGAGTTGTTGTGTGTGCCCCGTGTCTTCTGCTATCTTCTGTCCTTACTTACGTTTTTTGTTTGGTGCCAAAGGAATGACTATCGTTTTCGGTCCAAACCTCCAAGTGCTGTGGGTCTTATCGCTAGTATTAAGGGTCGTCTGTCCTTCTACCTACCTCTGTTTTTCAAGCGTTTTCAGTCTCGGCGCAGGCACCTTTTCTTCCAGCGCCAATGGGGAGCCAATGGTTACATTGGAAAGGTCGTCGGTGGCTCCTTTCATCTTTGTATTTCCTAGTGGTTTGAGTCGTCTTTGCTTCTTTTCTTCTAAGCTTTGCCTTCTGAGTTTTTTTACCGTAGTTTTAAGTATTCTAATTAGCCGGGAGGCGGGGTTCGATTCCCTGGCGAAGTTGGCGGGCTGGCTCCGTATGGAGGGGCCCCCTCCCATTTTGGCGGTCTTTTTACCCTGTAGGTTTCTCTAGGTTTTTTACCCTGTAGTTTTCCTTAGTTTTTTCTTTCTGGTTTTTCCCCCCTGTTTTCATGGCCTTGGGGCATCGCACCGCGCCTCTCGGACCGCCAAAATACAAAAAAAAATTACATAATAATAACAATGATGATAATATCCATCGGGCTAGCTAGACTACAGTTAGGATAAAGAGAATGAGTCGAAACATTCCCACCACGAATAGCTATTGATACACACCCCCGAAGAAAAATCTGAAGGGATCTCAAAAACTGGGCCTGCCTACGGCAAGCCCTGTTAAAAACGCAAAACAACAGAAATCGGGAAGCCTGCTAATCTGCAAACTTGGCACACTTTTTTAACGGGTCAGGAAGATGAAAAAAGACGTGATAAAAAAGGGAGTTACGCGTGCTCTTGCTTTCCTAACACTTCATTTCTTTTCAGCGTAGCTATGTGGCAAGATATATATTATTAAACTACTAAGTGTATGTCCTTTGGACCTTCACCGCATGTCCAAAGTTCTTTTTAAAACTGGACAACGGCGGGGATTAATGTTTGTAATTTGGAACACTTTAGAAAATTAGACATTTGTGATTTGAACATTTGCTAAAAACACGCCACTTGCTTGCGTAAATCTACGTTGGTGCGTGGAACCCTCAGGTCTATTATTAATAATGAGAGCGACCGCTGACACGATAAAAACGATATCGTGGAAGGGGGTCACAACCTGGATGTGGGAATTCACTTCCCTTTAACTGGCGTAGTTGGAATTTAAAGATTAAAGTGTACAGTATGCTTGTTTCGCTCAGTGCATGGATTAACGATCTGAATGATTAAGGAAAATTACTAATTACGTGTTTTTGTTTGGGTTCAGTGGACTGGGAACCGCAAACCGCGAACCGCGGTACCAGGAGTTGATGTTGTTGGGAATATTCAATAAGGGATGAAATATTACCTATTTTGTTCTATTCTTGAATCTGCTGTGGTGCGAATTGAAATGGAAGTTGTTTTACTATACCAAAACTATGTACGTCTTAACCGTTGTTAATTTCACATGCTTTATCTGTTTATGTGGTTTGGCTCTCAATTCACTGTCGGTGTCACGCGCCGGTTGTTATTATCGTCTTGCGTTTCATAGTCTCCTTCGCAGCCGTTTTTAGGCTCGTCATGTCACGCAACCCTCCTCCCCACGGTTGCGTGACGTGACGAGCCTAAAAACGGCTGCGAAGGAGACTATGCGTTTCATTGCTGGTTATTAATTTATTACCAATTTAAATTTAAATTCTTAATTTACTAATAACCAACGATGAAACGCAAGACGATAATAACAACCGGTGCGTGACCACAAAAAGCATTGTGAAATCAACAACGGTTAAACCGTCGACTTGAACATAGTTTTCGCGTCGTAAAAAACTTCGATTTCACTTCGCACCACAGCAGATTCAAGAATAAAACAAAACAGGTAAGATTTTATCTCTTATTTAATTTCCATTTGCAGTTTACAAATGAGGGCGGGGTTCCCTATATGGTGTTCGGGTCTTATTTTTGCGGGTCTTAGTTTTCCGGGCCTTAGGTCTTACGTCTCTCTTAGGTCTTCTCGTTTTCTAGGTCTTCGTTTTGTAGACGAGCTTTTTTCTCTGCGGCTTTTCAAGATTACGATTAAAATTATCATAAAAAGCACGAACCTGACTTAGGATATGAAACCACGAATACATCATAGTCGGCTAGCAATGCTGGATTGTCGGTGAGAAATGTATGAATCTTCACACCCAAAATGTCCCAGTATTTTGCTGATGTCCATTCACCTTCTGTTATTTGAATGGACGGAAAACATGCCATAATAAATTCTTGCGTTCTTAGCAGTGCACAATAGATATTACACCACAATTTATGCTCGCACTAACTTATTAAAATTTAGTTTTGTGCCACGCACAATTACAGTTTGGAATAATCTACCACATAATGTTGTAGTAATTGAGGACGATGCTAAGTTCGTATGGCGTTCCGTTGCGGACAAAAATATCAAACCGTACACATACACAACGAAATTCAACATATAGACATCGAACCGTATAAATATACGTTGAAATTACAAATTTATATATCGAACTGCATTCATACAATTCGAAATTACACATATGTGTACATCCGTACTGCGTGCATGTACATGGGGGTTAGGGTTAGGGTTAGGGCTCTTGCAGAAAAAATTTAAGAGAAAAAAATCGTGCACAAGGAAGCACGTGAAAAAAATCCAAGCAAGCTCTGCGTGCTCTTTGGACTTGTATACGTCAGGTATTTTGAAATAAAAGAAAAACTTGATCTTCTTAATCTGTATAGTTTTATTTAGACCTTAATAATCATCCCCCAAGATTGCTCAAATCAGGAGCCCATATGGGCTCCTGCTCAAATAAATCTGCAAAGACATTTTCAGGACCATATTTTAATCGGTTCATGTTAAAAACAATAACTGAATTTGTAGTCTATATCATTGTGGCAAAACACTAAAATTTCTTTTGATACAATCCATTTGCCACACACGGAGACAAGTTGTGTTAATAATAATTATAATAATTATTGCCAAGATTCTCTCGGAGGTGGTCTTTTGGCAGGAACAGGGTGAAGAACTCAAAGAAAGCAATGAAGGATGCATTATCACCATCGGCAAAACACTAACAAAATGTTGCATGTGTAATGTAAAGCCATCCTTTAAATGATGAGAGGTGCTTTGGCGGATATGAAACTCGTGAAGCAGAATTAAGTTAAAGTTACCTAAAAATGTAAAACATCCTCAATTAAAGGCGGATTTAGGGGTGCGGGAATTTTTTTTCTTTTGTTAACGTGTTTCGGATGGTACTTCGAGCTTTGTTACTTAAATATATCTTCTTTAATAAACATTTTTAATTAGAAAATTTTACTGCCGCCGGAACGTTGTCTTTGCCGGGACTGATTGGCGTGCTCTTGCCGCAATGGCTTCGGCCCCTTCTAGCATCATAAAAAGTGTTAATTACTTCTTTGACCACAACCACACCTGTGGTTTATTAAATATTTCAGCATTATATGTTCAATATGGAATCCAGGCATTTGCTAAATTTAAGCATCCAGAATGCACTAGATTGCATCTCAGAGAAGTTCAATCTCAAACATTTTCCCAGAGGAGCATTCTTCCGAAACTCCCTAGAAAGTGCGCCGTTCGCAGTCTTGATGGGCGCAATGGCGCCCATATTCCCACTTTATACTATATCTCAAGGCCCCCTCTATCACAAAATCCTGCGTCTGCCCATGAAAGTCAATACCAATATAAAAAAATCAGAGAGTAGCAGATGTTTTACATGAGCAACGTTTTTTTCTTCTGGTTTCAGTTCCCCCTCTTTCAAATTAAAGGTAATCCCACTGTTCACCAGCAGAATGGGTGCCAGACTGAAAGGTCCCCTAAATTGCCAATTAATAAAATAAGCAACAAAATTTAAAAAATTAACTTTAAAATAAAAGAAACACGAAGAAAGCGTTTTCAAAATGTTTATTCAAACATAACAAACCCACTGTTTTATAATCTCTACACAGCCATAAACACTATGGACCAGTTAAGGTTTCTGGGAAACCAACACGCTAACACGCGTAATAAATTAATTCAGAAACAAGTCGTCAAATACGATATAAAAAGTAAATATCCTGAATTCGAAGAATGCTCAACCATCGACTAAGTAGGAAGTGAAAAACCTTTAGCGAGTTAATCCTGTTTCGTTTAGAATTAATCCCCTCCTCATTTCTTATCCAAAATCCAAGCAAGCGAGAGTGGTATCGCTTTTAAGAGCGTTCTTGTTGAGTTCCAGCTTGGATACAACGCAGAAATTAGAACGTAAAATAATTGTCGTTGTGAGTTTTATAATAAAGCAAAGCCACTGAAATAAATGAAATATCTATATGTACCAGAAAAAGGCAATGATTCACTGTCATATCAAAGTCATTGTCTAAAGAAAACAATACTTAGGGATAAAAGTAAACCGTTACAATGAAAAAAATTTGCATTGTTGACTGATGTCAGTCATCCATAATTTTGCATTATCCCCTCATTGACGTCAACGAGGGTATAAAAGCAAACGTCTTTTAAACTTTGTCAGCGCCAGCTACTTATAAGGAACTAGCCAAGAAATTAGAGCCAATCAGAAAGTTAGATTTTTTTAATGAATTATGAAACTGACATTATCTCTCTCGTCTCAAAACTGCACGTAAACCAAGAACTCAAAACAGCGCAATCTCTTAATGACTCTTGTCATCAATCGTGACTTGTAGCATATACATGGAAATTGCTAAATTTTAGACAAATGATTTCAAAAATTAGGGTCTATTTATTAAATGAACTTAAGAGTTCCATCCAAGCAAATATATTGTTTCCTTTATCAAATGGTTGTCCGCTATATCTCAAAATCAAACTCTAAGCCAGTTCCTTTTATTTTTCCCAACACTTCTTTTTCAAATCTCTCATTCAGCTCTGGGGTAAAGTAACTCTTCCAACCTCCGACCACGCCCTTCCGTAACAAGTGCGAACTCTGAACCTCGTCCCATGGCTTGTAGCTTTTCTCATTTTCTTTCATTCCCTTGAGAGTGCACTGCTCTGCAATACGAGTGATGAGTTCTTCTAAGAGCGGCTTGTTCAGGAAATTCGCAATCATTCGTACATGGGACCGTAGATCCTAGGAGCAATGACAGTTGTATTGTTTAGATATAATTTTCATACAGGTTCAGATTAAGTTGGTTAGTTTGTTTTTTGAAAGTTATTTAATCAATTCTAGTTCTAATCAAACAGTGACTGCCTTCAAAATTTGCGATGTTACGTAGGGGACAAAGAAAAACGATCTGAGTCCTGGGGCCCGTATCTCGAAAGTCCCGGTAACTTTTCGGGCCCCAAATCAAATATTCAAATCGAAACATAAAGAATAAGAGCGCGGGTCCTGACAGGCAAACTACTCCATTTTGATTCATTAACTGATAGTTTTATCATGTTAGATGCAAAACTATTGAACCCTCAATCTTTAATGCAAACGGAGACAGCATACCGGGCCCGTTAATTATCGGGACTTTCGAGAAACGGGCCCCTGGACAGGGATGTGGACCCCTAGTAACTCCTCCACAGACATATATATTTATTTCTTTTTAACGTTGTCGAAATTTCAGGTCACGGTATCCATATTTTCTGTTAGGGTGTTCATTAAGGATGAATTAGATAACTTAAAGATTAAAAGCTTTTATTATCAACTCTCTCTCTAAGATTCTAAAAGAATGAATTTGAGAGAAGCAAAAACCAAACTCGTCCCCAGGGTTTACCTCCGTGTAAGAACCTGTAAACTTTTTCTTTGTTTTGTACCTTTTGTTTTTCTAGGTTTTATTGTGTTGACTTCTTTGTCTTCTTTGTTTTACGTCACCGGTGAGTTTAACAGGTTCTTACACCGAGGATGAGCCCGTTCCCAGGGCGCTCAGTTTGAAACAAAAACTATACTTTTCTCGCAGGCCGTGTTTAGTCAAGAATTTTACTTCGATTCATTATAGTATAAAAAATATCTTGACTATTCGAGCGTTTTAAAATCCTTATAGAGAAATTAAACTAAATATTGGCCTTTTCCTAGAAAAGCGAATCATTGCATTACAAGTCCTTCTAAAATTGTATCCGAAGTTAGGCTCCATTTCTGCCGCTCTATTATTTCCGAAACAGCGGCTGGTAATTGAGCTTGGGGGGGGGGGATACTCGACAAAGTTTTATACGGGGAGGCTCCGCCCTGATGTCCAACTCTCCTGATTGCCTGCCTACTCTTCTACATACCTGACGCTTGAAAAAAGTACCCCTTTCATGTGGAGCCTCCCGTATGGGCCATCGTAGGGAGTACCCCCCGGGAAATCGAGCCTAGTACAAAGTAGAATGCCCCTCCCGAGTTGATCCTGAGAAAGAAAGAAATATAAATAAATATTGTCTTGGCTTGACTTCCCTCCACCCCGGCCTCACATACTCAGGATTCAGCTCATGCAAACTTCTAAAATATCAAACAAGCCACCGAGCTAAGAGTTCAAGAGCTATTGTTGAAACTGAAGAAAACATTACCTTGTGCAAATCTTCGTATTTGAGAAACAAGACATTAGGATCATCCTTATGTTTCCACCAGCCAAGAACATGATCGTTCCAGGCGTTGTAGCTAACTACACATAACAAAACTGGCATTACGGTGTGATTCATATAATGGCGAGAGAGGATAATACCTTTGATAGACTATATTTAACAATTGTCCACTTAAGGCGAGGTTATATAATGTTGAATAATCCCCGAGACTAGTAAGTTACCTGAGTTATTTGTGTTATATTACTGCCGTGAGATACTGATTGTAGCAATGAATAAGAGATCGGGTGGATATTCGTGGTGGATGAAAAGTATATTTTACCTAAAATATCTGCAAAAGCCAAGTCGACAATTCAACATTACCATCTCATTAAAACTAGCAATCTAATCTTATAGTTTTTGTAATTTGTTCTATGTTGCTCAGGGTCTAAGACTGTCACCACGTTGACCGTGAACATTACGGTTGAATGAATTAAGTCAAGTCAGGGCAAGCGTACCCTATTGAGTCTATTTTGCACAACTCAGGTAATGGACTCATCTGAATATTCATGATTCAAAATGCCTCAGCTTCCTAGTCAATGGTTTGAAAAAAATTATCTTTCTATGCACTCTTTATTTCCTTGTATCAAATAATAAGTGCTCCTTATTAAAATGTGACAAAATTTATTGTTCTGATATAATTAATTAATTTGACTGACTTACCAATTCCTTCTATAAACAACTTGCAAAAAAATTCCCATGGGCCATTGAAATCACTGATTCCAATCTTTTTAAAGTGTTCTGTGTGATGGAAATCTGACACTGCCGCATCTTTTGGGTTGCGAGCGACGTAAATATATTTGCACTCAGCATCTTTATCTGCACTTCTCGGAGTAGTCCTGTAGGTAAGGTGGGACTTTATCAGGCGAGGACTTGGTAGAGTTTTAAAATCAATAAGCATCTGCTTGCTAGCATTGCAGGCTAAAGCTTCAAGGAATGGGAATCGAAAAATTTGCTTATCACTGCTGATTGCTCCCTCGTTGTAAATTTGCCAGACAATTTCCTGCACCCAAGTTGTACCTGTGAAAAACGATCGAGTAGCAAAAGTGTACAGAGAAAAAAATTAACAATCGAGAGAGTTGTCTTAAGATCCCACCTCAATCTCAACCAATATAGGATACAGTGAAACCTCTACTAAGCAGACCCCAATTAAGCTGACACCCTCTATGAAGTGGACACTAAAATAAATCGTATTTGGCTAATTACTATTGTTAAAAACCTCTATTAAGCGGATACTGATCTGAATTGGAAATAGAAGTATTGGATTACGTCCTTGAAATACGTACTGTAGTCGATTTTAAAATAAAGATAAATCAATACATTTAGTTGTCAATAAACTGTACATTAGACCGATATCCGGCCGTATGATCCGCAATCAAAGTTCACCTAAAGGTCTTGCACTAAGTATACAGCACAGCTTCCTTAGCTTCCTTAACAACATGGAACTTTATCAAAGTACAATGAGTAACCGCTGAATGTTTAAAATAGGTAACAAACATTGCGCAATTTTACAAACCTCTATTAAACGGACACCTCTATTAAGCGGATACTTGGGAAGGTTCCGAATGTGTCCGCTTAATAGAGGTTTCATTGTCTTAAGTACTCCGGAGTCCGCTAATCTTTCTTATGGAATCCGGAGTCTTGGGCTTTGGAAATTAAGCTCTAGGAATCCAGAATCCCGGAAACGATTGGAATCCGATTCAGTTTGTCCGGAAGGGACGCCATTCAGCCCAAATTTCCCGGCAATTTCGGTTAGAAATCAAATGGAACGGACCATTTCGGTTTGGCCCGATCCGATTATTTGGGAAGACCTTTGAAGGTGGTCCACTTTGACCTGCCCATTGTTTTCGGACGGACAAACAGCTATGTCTCTTTCCATTTGACAAAATTGCCCAATTTTTCGGTTTGAAAACAAACCTTCCTCAGGGGCTAAAAGAAGAAGGTTTGTTTTCAAACCGAAATATTGGGCAATTTGTTTATATTTTTTGTTTTAATCTTTTGTTTACTTCTTCATTGCCTGGCCGTAGGGATCAGTTTGCCATTTCATATTTTCTACAAGTTTAATTGTACTGATCCAGGTCTACAACTGGGAGATCCGACACCACTCATTAGTTTTTTGCTGTGGACTTACTGATATTTTATATATTTTGAAACCCCTTAGTCCCCGAGGCCTTAGACTACTTGAGTATCAACATAGCCTCTCCAGCCTCCAATAAGTTTATCACATTAGGGTCGAGAGATCATTTTTGTAAAGTCGGCAGTTCTAGGATTGTGAGGGTCGCTCTCTTACGAGAGCTTTGATTATATTCTCCCTCATTTATAGTATTAGGGAGGCCCTGGTAGCGTAAATTCCGACAAGCGCGATGGCCTTGAAACTCGAGTGAAACAACGACATAGGACAGCAGAAATGGCGACAAACGACCGTCAAAAATGGGTTGAAACTGCGACAGCGACAAAGAAAAGCGCCATATACAATAGTAAAACACCGTGACATGGTCCCCCCCTAAAAGTATGGCGCGCTGTTTGTTTCAAAATTATTTGCTAACGTAATGTTTAATGTGGTGTGACATATCCAATAAAATGTTCCCGTAATAGCATCAACCAACCATTGTTATGTTTCACCTTGACATCATTTTTCGGTTGGTGATGGAACATTTTCTACCGTGATATCTTTTTACTGCCTTGATGCAACATTTTCTACCTTGATATCTTTTTACTGCCGTGATGCGACATTTTCTACCTTGATATCATTTCACTGCCGTGATGCGACATTTTCTACCTTGATATCATTTTACTGTCGTGATGGTACATTTCCTACCTTGATATCATTTTACCACCGTGATGGTACATTTTCTACCTTGATATCTTTTTATTGCCTTGATGCAACGTTTTCTACCTTGGCCTGCAGAGCCTTTTGTGATATTCCTAGCAAAGATGCGCAATGTGAAGAACAAGAGAATATTGCAGCAAAAAATAAAGATTAATATATTACCGTAACGAGGGTCAAATAGTTAACTTTCAGCCGCAAAAAAGCAGGAAATTTTAGGGGTGAAACGTACTTCCTTAACTATACAATATTTATTATCCATGTTGCTTGTTAATACGTTCATTGTGAAAAAAAAACTGTTTAGGCAGTCTGTCTATACTATTCAACATAAAGGTTGGTACTTGGTAGAGTAAACAAAACGAGAATACTGAGATTCAAAAAGAAAACCAGTTGGCTTCATGATTAGAGAGAGACGATAGGACCGCATGCAGTCAGGAACCTATAACCCTGAACTGTTAACCTTAGAGACCCTCCATAAAGAATATCTGATAGAATAGTTGTTTTTCTTTTCCTTGACAAACTCTCTTTCTTTCCATTAAGAAACATTAGTTAGCAGTTATTGGAATAGGAGTTAACGTGGGAAAATTTGGTAGATTTTTTCTTTCCAACACCAGTGACCAGTAACAAAAATGAATTAACTTTGAATGTTTAACGGTTAGACCAAACTACTTTACGGTAACCACACTTGTAATAAGTCTCATCCTTCTTAAAGTTTCTCTATCCGTCTCAGCTTTTTTAAATGCCCTTTTATTTACATTTTCTTTTAGGCTTTTGATTTGTCATTGTAATCGATTCCATGTAATTTGAGGGTGCTTCTTAATGTTTTGATGTGATAAATATAGTGACACATCTCTTCTGTCATCTTCAAGGTACATAAGAGGGATTTTTACGAGTTTTATCATGGGCGACGGCTACTGCAGAGAAATCGTCTTTAATTTGAATAAATTAGGGTTTTCTTCAAACTTTATCGCCTTTATTTCAATTAGCCGAAAATGCCTGGAGTTTATTTCTCGGGGACCGCACTTAAGTTTAAAAAGAGAAAGAAAATTGCGTCTTCGCTTATTCACATCCTCCATAATACGTGAAATTACGCAATTTCACTTCGCAGTCGTTTATTAGCGCCAAAGAAATTTACCAGAAGCTCTTTTTTTTTTGCTTAATAAAGCTATTACGGTTTGAACGTTTTCGTTGCCGTCGCCGTTGTCGCTGCTGTGCTCGTATGATGTCAAAAGGGTAAGTGTGTAAAATGCTATTAACATGTAGTCGTCGTCAAAAATAATAAAGATGGGTGTGAAAAATACAAAGGTGGTAAAGTTGTATACAACAACCCCCCCCCGCCTTACGTGGGGGGTAACCTAAATGAAATGGAAGTTCTCGGGTAAACGAACTACTTCCTTTAACCCGGCCAAAATTACAAAATATAATGTATTGAACAGAACCTCCATTAAACGAAATCTTCGTTATAAGTTAACAAATTAACATAATCAAGAAGAGCTAACGGATACCTTGATGCAACCAAGAGAGATACAACAAATAACTATTAACATGTGTTTGACAAAAAGAATGGGAAACAGGAACGTAAAGTTCCCTCCGCGTATAAGCACCTCTAAAAAAAACAAAGGGCGGGCGTGGAGCTCCGCATTTTCTCAGGCATGGCTTTGTGAGGAGCTTAGGATACGCGCAACGCAATGTACCGTTCGCTGGTAGATATCAACACCAAAATTTGTACTATTAGACAAAGGATCAACCTCTCTTTTCAAACTGGAGATCTGATCTTCAGAAAGAGGACAATTAGGTTCCAACACAGTAACAGTGTCATTGTCATCGTTGACACACAAACCTGTGCTGTCGCCTCCTACCCCATACACTGTCAAATCGGGGTTCAATATGTCCTGGACTGCGGTGTTCCCCCGATAGGCGTCACCGATCACGCCAGCTATCCATATCTGATACGGGGTTTTGTTTCCTTCCGTTCTTAGGGAATGATGATTCCAGCCCAGGCGAAATCCTTCCAATGCTCTATTAATGCGTGGAAGAAATGTGTAGTGAAGGCAGAAAACATCTGTGTCATTAGAGAGATCGAGAATCCCTTCGTTCTCCATGTGGTCGAACACTGTGTAAAAGTTAGAGAGACAACACCGTGTAGTGTCCCTGTGCAGCCTCTCAATACGCTGATTGTGCACAGACGAACCTTGTATATGGGAACCTCTATCTCGCCCCCTAATCGACTCCATGAATCTGCCGACATGAGCGTTTTCCCCTCCGTGATCGGAGCGAACACGCGACGGTATCCCATACCTTCTTGTACCCTCGATAAAGGTGGACATGACAGTTTCTGCCCGATTATTCGTTGCACATTTCAGGAAAACCACAAGCCTTGAGAAGCCGTCAATACCCCCATGAACCACAAATCCCCAACGAATAAGTTTGTGTAATCCATCTATGTGCCATAGTGCGTTAGGTCCAGGAACGTCGTATTGATATCTGGGATGCATAGCTCGCCAGCGAAGGGCTGTGTTGATTGGGTCAATACGACGAATGATATCTCTTACACGATGTCGAGGAACGTGTACATCCCTGGAACGAAGGATGCCAATAACCATTCTCTCCCCACTATTTTCAAATTCTGCTTTTATACCAGCCACTTGTTGCCGGAGATCGATGTCAGAAATAAGGGTAAATCTACTTTCTCGGAAATTGTAATTAACTTCTTTCAGCCGCCTCCATAGTGTAGTTCTTGAAAAACATAATGTGTGGCATATCCTTGTCCATGTAAACTGCCAGCTGCGAAGATAGTCTATCTGAGTTAATGACAAGCTTAGGTCTCCCAACCGAACAATTACGATGTACGAGGGTTTCCGAGAATATTGAAGAGCTATAAACGGTAGAGTCAACTGATTGTAAATGTCGCTCAACATCATCAATGACATGCTGTATCACATTGCTCAGCCGCTTAACGTTTCCTTGAACATTCTCAGAAAAAGAAGTATCTACTCCAGAGGCAACTGCAGCTCCGATTAACCTTTCGCATGCTGTTCGTTTTGCCTGAAGTCTGAATAAAAAATCTTGTAGCGTGTTTGAATCAGATAATTGTATCCTATGCTCCACATGCCGACATAAAGCCTCAACAGATTCGAGGAAACTATGCCAGTCGAAACGTTCGCTCATGTTTGTCCCAATCTTAAAAAAGCCGCAGATTCAATTGTGTCGTGAAACGTTAGAATGCTTATGATTGTATTTTCTTATTTCATTAAATCTTCAGTAGTTTATTAAGTAAGCCATTATTTCGCTACCGCTAAAAGAGATACTTAGGCCCAGTTCATACGTCGTGCTTCTGCCGTGCCGAACCTAATCAATATTGGGTTCGACAGAAGCACGGCACAAGCACGACTCCAATTCAGACGTCGTGCCAGAGTCGAACTTAATTCAGTGTTCGCACAGTAATCAGTACAGCGGTAAGCGGTGACAAAAATGGCGCCACACCGTAACCTCCGGCGTAAATTGCTACTTGTAAAACTCTTGCAAAACTCGAGGAGGAGAAGAAAGGAAATGCAGCAGAAAATCCTTTTCCTTTTGACCGTCAGGCGAATGTTGTTATTAGAAGTTTTTTTTCTTTCTGCTCTTCTTATTTCTTCGGAGAAAACCACTGCTGATCGATCATGTCGACGGCTTCCTCGTAACAAGGGATGGTTCGAAGAAGTATGGAACACATACACTGATCAGAGGTTCAAGAAAACGTTTCGTGTATCAAAAGCCACCTTTAATTTTATCCTTGGTCGTATACAACACGATTTACAACGTGATACCGTCACAGAAGATCCAATTTCACCGGCGTTTAGACTGGCAGTGTGCCTTTACCGCTTAGCAATGGGTGATTATTACTACACAATAGCTGAAATGACAGGTCTTGGTACCTCAACAGTTTGTGGCATAGTAAGCGATGTTGCAAAGGCAATCATCAACAATCTCTGGAATGAGCAAGTTGATCAACACTTTCCGAAGGACAAACAGCAATTCAGGGAAAAAATTTTGGATATGGAGGAAATGTGGCAGTTTTCTTGTAGTTGGGGGGCTATTGATGGATGCCATATTCCTCTGAAATGCCCTCCCGGTGGTCTTCAAGCCAATAAAGAATACCACAACTTTAAAAACTTTTACTCAATCGTCTTGATGGGAATGGTAGATGCTAAACGTAGGTTCATTTGGGCGAGTTGTGGATTTCCTGGCAATTCTCATGATTCCATAATTTTTCAGTCGACCAACCTTTGGAGTAAAATAACAGGAGGACAAACAATACCTGATACAGGTAAAGAAATTGGTGGTGTAAAAGTCCCCCCTCTTCTGCTGGGAGATTCAGCTTTTCCTTTTCAAAGCTGGCTCATGAAACCATTTACAAATGCTGTGTTAACTCCCCAACAACAGTATTTCAATTACAGACTTAGCAGGGCCAGAATGGTCACCGAAGAGGCATATGGGGAGCTTAAAGGCAGGTGGCGAGTCCTTCTAAGGAGATGTGAGAGTACCCAAGAAGAAGTCAGAGATAACACACTTGCGTGTATTGTTCTTCATAACATTTGCATTGAAAGGGGTGAAACGTTATGTAGACAATTAAATGCCACTGTTGACCCAGCTACCAATCAGAGGAGGCCAAGGGATGTGATCAGGCGTCTGCTGAACATGTCAGATTGTCCTCGTATAAGGGATAACTGTCACCAAGCAAACCAAATACGAAATGTGCTTATGCAGAAGTTTTGGAGGGAAAAACAAGGAGATGGAGTTTTTTGAAAAATTGAACGATGTAGCACATTTCTTAGTCTGGTTTCATTTCTATTTTTTTCCTGGTTTGTGTCTGGTTGATATTGGTAAAATCGCTATCAGTGACAGATACAGTGGAGGCCACGGAATCTTTTTGAGAGTATGCTTTTAATATATCAGGGGCTTGATAAGTAACCCCCCTCCCCCCGAACCCCATACTTCAAGTACTAGATTTGCCACTGAATAAGGATTTTGGGTTGTTTGGAGTCATGTTTTAGTTGCCAGGCGAATGGGTTAAAAATAAAATTCTTTTGCTTCATTTTAGCAAAGTTAATATAACATGTAATTCCTGTTTCAAGGAAGATACAGTGACTATTATGTTAGAAAAAAAATTTTGACAGAAAAATTTACAACTGTCATAGGTATGCTAACATAAAAGTTGAATGAGAAATGAGCAAATGTCTGACAACAGGAATTGTTGCTTTTAATCTTTTTCTGATAATATCAACAGCGCTCAGTTACAACTCACTTCAAAGGGTGAAACATAGGAACACAATTACCTCATGAGATAACTTCTGGACACTAAAAAAATTGGTATCTTCAAAACACCATCAGTCATAGAACAAATGTGGAGCAACCTATTTAAGTTCAAACAAAATGGAACATGTTATTTCATCATGCTAAAAATATCAAGAAAAGGACAAGCATGGAGAACCCAATATAACTGTCTTTCAGAGTTTCTGTCTTCACTAGACAAAAGCAATTTTTCAGAACAAATGACAGTAAAGCTTGTTGATTTCTGGTGCCATTACTGGAATAAACAATAATTTGAACATGTTTTCAAAAAAAACATCAAAGGTTTATATAATTTGGTGCCATATTCCCGCTTTCCATGTATTGATAGGAATGTTGTGACGGGCAACTATACCCATACTGGAGGGGGTTTCCTTGAGGTGGGAAATGCTCAGGATTTTGCACTTGTGCTGACATAATCATTTGCATGAGTTGCATCTCGTGCTTTCTAGCCTTGTCGTTCTCTTCGCGGTAAAACTCCAGAAGGTCTTTGGTTGGGTCTCTGTCTAACAACTTCTCCATACATTCAACAGCTCTTGAAGCAAAATCTTTTCTCTTTTTCCCTCTATTCTTTATTGGAACAAAAAGCTTTTTCTCACCAGCACTTTCCTCGCTGTCATCAACAGGTACAGGGCTTGATGATGCTGATGAATGATCACTTCCTTTGCTCAAAACATCACTGCTACCGCTAGCCGTTGGCTCAATCGCGCGACCTGGCTGACAAGAATCACGCGTTTTCACCAATGCAAATGGCACTGCAAACCATGGACCATAATTTTTTTTCTCTTGAAAGCGATCAATACCTGTAGCGGTTTTAATAGTGAGGGCCGCTTTTTTACATTCACTGATCAGCTTCTTTAATTTGTTCCTCACTTGATTCACAGTAAATGAAAATTCGTCACCTCGTGCAAGGGCCCGTTCTTTCAAATCTTTCAACAACTTGCCATAAATCTCATTGTTTTTCGTGTTCTTTGAGTTCGTAAATATAATCTTTCTTTTAAAATACTCACTATCGCACACAATATCTACCAGGTCAGTTACGTCGTCTTCTTTCCAAGTCGGTCTTCTTCCCGCCTTTTTCTTTGAACCCAAGCTTGGACGACTCATTTGCGATGACACTGATTCAACATCGCCGATCGCTTCCTCGTCTTCCTCTTCATCTCGCTCTTTATAGCCAGCTAGTGGAATATTTTCGTCAAAGGGTAGTTCGTCTTCTGTTGAATTATCGGACTCTGCAGCACTGCAAACCAGGGAGGAAGGAGCATGCAAACTTGAACGGAAAGCCGCCATGTTTGTTTTGAACCATTATCGACCCCAGTGCTTACGCTTCTGATTCCTGGCCGTCATGCGCAGAGGTTGCGCAGAGGAGCTCTGGGGTAATAAACAGAATGAATGCGCATGCTCATTGAAGGACATTTTTCCTCGAAGCTGCTCGCGGGACTCGCAAGATAACAATTCCCGCGAAAATACATTTCCGAAATTTATGCATTTAGTTCGACACGTTATAAGCACGACGTTTGAATCGCTGCCGTGCCAGAGTCGTGTAGCACGGCAGACCTTGTCGAACTTAATTGTTCTGCCGCACTAAATTAAAAACTTTGATTCAGACGTCGTGCTTCTGCCGTGCTTATGTCGAACTTAATACAAGAATTAAGTTCGGCACGGCAGAAGCACGACGTATGAACTGGGCCTATTGTAACAGGAAATATCGTGGGATAAGATAATAAGAATTAATCAAAGTTGTATTTAATCCGGTATCACAAGCTTAACCGCACTTAAGGATTAGCACCATAATTGTCAAGTAAACCCACGCTTAATAGCAAATTAGTTGAGATTAGTGCCCAGGAATCGATGTAAACGTGAGCGAAGAGCTTAAACCCCATTTGATTGATTGACCACGCAGGAATTACGTATCTGGGTGTCGTCTTCCTTAGTTAATATACGCAGCGTTTTTGTAAAATTTAGTTAGATTGAGATCGATCGTAGAACGGAACGTGTAATGTTGAATTGTGAAGAATAAAGTCAGATTTGTACGAAAGTATATAGTCCTCGATTGTCGAACCAGCGTGTGCGGAATATCTTTCTATCGCAAGTGGGAAAATTCTGCGAAAAATTGATTGGAAAGTAATAATGTTTTCATTCCCGACTTGAGAAACAGGAAAGGCCTTAAATCCCAAGATTAAAGATTGCTCATTTCCGGTTTAAGTCAGATACACTCACGTTGCTTACAGCTGCTTGCTAGTGTGAAAAGTATAATAACAAAAATCACCACCACGTATAAACTAATTTAATTCAACTTAGAAAATGTTACTGGATAAAATGAAATGTCACAACACGAATAAGAGGTAGAAGATGTTACATAACAAAATTACAAAACGTTCCATCACGGTATTAAAATGATCTCAAGGTAGAAAATGTTACATGATATCAAGGTAGAAAATGTACCATCACGCTAGTAAAATGATATCAAGGTAGAAAATGTCACGTCACGGTAGAAAAATGACATCAAGGTAGAAAATGTAGCACCACGGCAGCAAAACGATATCAAGGTAGAAAATGTACCATCACGTTGGTAAAATGATATCAAGGTAGAAAATGTCACATCACGCTAGTAAAATGATATCAAGGTAGGAAATGTTGCATCAAGGCAGTAAAAAGATTTCAAGGTAGAAAACGTTGCATCACGGCAGTAACAAGATATCAAGGTAGAAAATGTTCCATCACGGTAGTAAAATGATATCAAGGTAGAAAATGTACCATCACGTTGGTAAAATGATATCAAGGTAGAAAATGTCACATCACGCTAGTAAAATGATATCAAGGTAGAAAATGTTGCATCAAGGCAGTAAAAAGATTTCAAGGTAGAAAACGTTGCATCACGGCAGTAACAAGATATCAAGGTAGAAAATGTTCCATCACGGTAGTAAAATGATATCAAGGTAGAAAATGTACCATCACGTTGGTAAAATGATATCAAGGTAGAAAATGTTGCATCAAGGCAGTAAAAAGATTTCAAGGTAGAAAACGTTGCATCACGGCAGTAACAAGATATCAAGGTAGAAAATGTTCCATCACGGTAGTAAAATGATATCAAGGTAGAAAATGTACCATCACGTTGGTAAAATGATATCAAGGTAGAAAATGTCACATCACGCTAGTAAAATGATATCAAGGTAGAAAATGTTGCATCAAGGCAGTAAAAAGATTTCAAGGTAGAAAACGTTGCATCACGGCAGTAACAAGATATCAAGGTAGAAAATGTTTGATCACGGTAGTAAAATGATATCAAGGTAGAAAATGTACCATCACGTTGGTAAAATGATATCAAGGTAGAAAATGTCGCATCACGGCAGTAAAATGATATCAAGGTAGAAAATGTCGCATCACGGCAGTGAAATGATATCAAGGTAGAAAATGTCACATCACGGCAGTAAAATGATATCAAGGTAGAAAATGTCGCATCACGGCAGAAAAATGATATCAAGGTAGAAAATGTTTGATCACGGTAGTAAAATGATATCAAGGTAGAAAATGTACCATCACGTTGGTAAAATGACATCAAGGTAGAAAATGTACCATCACGGCAGTAAAATGATATCAAGGTAGAAAATGTCGCATCACGGCAGAAAAATTATATCAAGGCTGAAAATGTTCCATCACGGCAGTAAAATGATATCAAGGTAGAAAATGTACCATCACGGCAGTAAAATGATATCAAGGTAGAAAGTGTTTGATCACGGTAGTAAAATGACATCAAGGTAGAAAATGTACCATCACATTGGTAAAATGATATCACGGTAGAAAATGTCGCATCACGGCAGAAAAATTATATCAAGGCTGAAAATGTACCATCACGGCAGTAAAATGATATCAAGGTAGAAAATGTTTGATCACGGTAGTAAAATGATATCAAGGTAGAAAATGTACCATCATGTTGGTAAAATGATATCAAGGTAGAAAATGTCGCATCACGGCAGAAAAATGATATCAAGGTAGAAAATGTACCATCACGGTAGTAAAATGATATCAAGGTAGAAAATGTTGCATCAAGGCAGTAAAAAGATTTCAAGGTAGAAAACGTTGCATACAATTTTACGCGGAAACGCTTGTTTCACTGGCTATATACTGGGTAAGATGCCTAATTTGCTTTCGTTGAAATAATGATAAAGAACACGAACCTGACTTAGGATATGAAACCACAAACACGTCGTCTGGTCGCGTCTCGAAATTGGAAATATAGTCGGCTAGCAAAGCTGGATCGTCAGTAAAAAATGTTGGAATTTTCACGCCCAAAACGTCCCAGTCTTTTTCAGATCTCCATTCGCCTTCTGTCATTTGAATTGCAGGAAAACAGGCCATGATAAAATTAATTGTTTCGTGAAGAGTGCTTAAATCGAGCAGTTTAATGTTTTCCCGGGATGAAGTCCGTCCCTGCGGACAGGGCTTAAAAACGGTTGATTGGTCGAGACGTTGTGACGTAAAAAAGTGATCTCGCAGTTACTGCGCATGCGGAAAGTTAAGAATGAATGATCTTGTTGTATGCACTTAAGAAAGCAGTCAAAAATAGGGTACAATACCATGGGGAACGTTGTAATAGACGGCAATTCATAGCACTGTAGAATACCACGTTTTAAAATCGTATATAATCGACTCTCTAGGACTCACAAACTATTTCATCACGCATTACACGAAAAAACCTAAAATTTTTAGTGATGTGAGCTGTTCTTTTAGTTTCTCGATGGCGATTTTGCAGTATTTGATATCCGTGGTATAGTTATCGTGCAAAACTGTCACCGAACCACCATGGTGCAGCAATGGCTAAAATCATTCTCCCGGTACCAATCTGGATTTATCCTTTAGAATTGCCTCTTGGTCCCATTGTTTTTATCAGAAAGTGGTTTTGTGACGGGTTTATGGACTGATTGAGACCATTGGCCGTAGACCTTACTTGATCCATCTGACTTGAAGTGGTCTCAAAGGTTAATGACCTAAGACAGGCTTGACCTTCGTTCGTTCGTTCATGCATCAAGGCTTAATGCAAAGTCTGATAGTTTAGTTCCATGGCATCGAGAACCTGGTGCCACAGCTGGTGATGCTTTCAATATTACCTGGGCTAATTTTAATTGTTACGCTTTTTCTTCAGTTTTAGTCAGCTGTCTCGACTTTCGGGCAGAGAAAAAGGCAACCAAAACGTGCCCTAAGCCGTCTTCGCCATCTCTGTACGGTTTTATTTGCAGTCACTTGTAAGAAAGGCACTGATGGTATAAAGACTCCTTCTACTCACTGCGCCGCCTGTTGGTTCGGATCTAGTAGATGTCATGGATGGAGTCTTTCCTTCAAAAGAACCTTTTTCAAATAATGAATATCTGATTTTGGGTGCAAAATGGAGTCGATGTAGATTTTCTTGCCGATGGCAAACTGACCAAAACAACTTTTGCAATGGCTTATGAAGCCAAAAAAGGACGTCTTACCTTCTCGTTTTATGTGATAAAAAAGGTTCACGCAAGTATTTGTAAAAGTTAATCAAAAAATGAAAAATAAAAGAGTGTTGGAATCTTATTATAATCTTTTTTACTACCAGTTATCATCTTCGGCCGGACTTACTCTTCTCCAAAGCCACCCCTCTTCTATGAAGGGTGTTTTGAATTTTGTTATCACCGATGCAATCGATAGTCGGTTCTGTTAAAGCTCTTTAGAAAGCTAAACTCCGGTGGTGTACAGGTTTCTAAAACGTTAGTTGTGCTCAATTATTGACTTAAACCTACTCTATCATGTCAAAAAATAGATTTCCTTTAAAAAAAGAACACTTTTTTAAAAGACACGAACTTTTAATACTAACAAAATGAGACATGCTATAACGGCTTCCAAAAGAAAATGGGTCCTGCTTAAGTCGAATCGGCGTACAATATTGCTTGTAATCAAACTGACAAAATACAATTTTATTTCCTTTTAGTGATGTTGGAAAGATTGTTGACTCTTTATTTTTTTACGGAACGATTTTAAGTGGGTACCAAGGTCACAATTGTAAAAGATGATTTTTAAGTTAAAAAAGCTGACAAAGATTGTTTTAAAGAATAATACAAAGAATGGTAAAAGAGGGTTAAAAACGAGATTCAGCCTGTGCTGATTCGATTCGGGATCGGCACCTGATCACAGTAGTATCCGTAATAAAGAGATTAAGTTTATATGAAATTAATCTCTGGGGCCGAGATTTCGTGTCCGTTGTCCGTATTAGAGAGAGTCACTATTATGGAGGTTTTTTAAAGAAAATATATGAGAATTTCTCGGGACATGCATTGGAGACTGTCCGTAATAGAGAGGAGTCCGTATTAGAGAGGTGTCCTTACCGAGAGATTCGACTGTATTCTTTTCTACCACTAATTATCATGTGAAAGGTTTAAATCCAGGAGTCATTTCAAAAGTAGGTTGAGTTTCTGAATAGAACTGTTGTTGTTGACATTGACTAATGTTTCGAAAACCTGTGTGGTCATCTTCAGAGTCAAGGTAAGTTGTATCACGTCAGTTGATGGTATTATACTCTAGTTACAGAGCAAAACTCTGGTGGTAAAAAGGTTGCTTTCCAAAATGTTAGTTTTCTAAATCATTGACTTCAACATACTCGATCATTTCAAAAAAAAATTCTTTCACGAGAAAACCGTTTTTAAAGGCATCATTTTTTGACACTTTCAAACTGCGACATGTTGTAATTCGTTGCTAGTACTCTCTAGGGTGGATCCCGCTTTAGTCAAAGCGGCGTCCTCAACCTAACGGAAACACTTTAATAACTTTATGCTGTGCTAATGACGTTGGACAGAGTGTGGACCCGTTTACCAAGGCTTTCAGCGGATACCAGGATCACACATGTAAAAGATAACTGTTAAGTTATAGCAACAAATACGAGCTAAAAAATAAAGTTCTAAAGAATAATACAATAAATGCTAACCTGAGAATAGTATGATGAATGGTAAAAGAAGGTCAAAAATGGGACTCTATGTACCGCGCCACGAAAAGCCTTTCCCCTTAATAAAAAAGGAGCTTTAAAGGAAATAGATCTTTCACAGTTTAGCCTAAAAACTTGCTACTTTTGAATGCAAATAAGGTGAATTCTCGTCGACATTATTTTTTTTAGGAAAATCGAGAAGATAGCTTTGTAAGCAGTTCATTGCCTTCAAAATACTCCCAAATGCTCGGTCAAGTCAAAAAAAGAAATTCTTTCCAGAGAACACCATTCTTAAAGACATTTTTTATTTGATAATTTCAAACTGCGACATCCTATAATTCGTCGCTAGTACTCTCTAGGTTGGATCCCGCTTTAGTCAAATTGGCATACCGCAATATTGCTGTCCTTGACTTAACGGAGACACTTTGATTTCCCTTTATGCTGTGCTATTGATGTTCAAAAGAGTGTGCACCCGTTTACCACAGTTTTCAGCTGATGCCAAGGTCACACATGCACACGATATCTCTTTCGTTATAGGAACAAATAAGATGAAAAGTGAACTTCTAAAGAACAATACAATGAACGGTAAAAACTTAAGAATAATTTAATGAATAGTAACAGAGGGTCAAAAATGTGACTCTACGTACCGCGCCACGAAAAGCCTTTCCCCTTAATAAAAAGGAGTTTTAAAGGAAATAGATCTTTCACAGTTTAGCCTAAAAACTTGCTACTTTTGAATGTAAATAAGGTGAATTCTCGTCGAAATTATTTTTTTAGGAAAATCGAGAAGATAGCTTTGTAAGCAGCTCATTGCCTTCAAAATACTCTCAAATACTCGGTCAAGTCAAAAACAGAAATTCTTTCCAGAGAACACCATTTTCAAAGGCATCATTTTTTGATACTTTTAAACTGCGACATGCTATAATTCGTCGCTAGTACTCTCTAGGTTGGATCCCGCTTTAGTCAAATTGGCGTACAATATTGCCCTCATTAACTTAACAGAGACACTTTGATTTCCCTTTATGCTGTGATATTGATGTTGAAAAGAGTATGGACCCGTTTACCACGGTTTTCAGCTGATGCCAAGGTCACGCATACACAAGATATCTCTTCCGTTATAGCAACAAATAACCTGAAAAGTAAAGTTCTAAAGAATAATACAATAAATGGTAAAAACTTAAGAAGAATTTAATGAATGGTAAAAGAAGGTCAAAAAGGTTACTCTAAGTACAGCGCGCCATGAAAAGCCTTGAAAATTGATCTTTTACAGTTTAACCTGAAAAATTGCTACATTTGAATGCCTGAATAACGTCAATTCTCGTCGAAATATGTTTTTCAGCAAAATCGAGAAGATAGCTTTGTAAGCAGCTTGAACGTTTGGCTCGTTCTTGTCAAAGGAAGCTCAACGTTCAACAGACAGTAATTATTGTTTTTTACCACCGAGTATCATCTTCTGGCCTTATTCTTTACCGAAGCCGCCCTTCTTGATGTATGAATTTTTCATTTAAATTTACTTGAAGCTTACAGAAAGGTAAACATCAGTGGTGATTAGGTGTTGATATCGTTAGTTTTTCTTTTCATCGGTAGATTTCTTTTCACAGTTTCCAGTTCTGGAAAGAATGTCCACAAACCAACGTCACCGTTATATATGCGGATAAAAAATACGCACATCAAAGCAAGTTCAACTTCTTTTATCTTCTTATAACAAATAAACTAAGATATGGATTGATTTACACCTGTTCACACAGAATAATTCAATGAATGGTAAAGGAGAATCAAAAACCAGGTTCTACTAACCACATCATCAAAGAAAAATGCTTCTCCCGATACGGTTTTTCAGAAATGGAGGAGTTCAGAGGTTTGACTTCGTTGAAACGGTTTGAGTAGAATAGAAAAACAGTATTTAGCAGAATGTTGTATTTCACCACTAGTTATCATCTTCTTCTCTGAAGGAAACCGTCTTTGCGTATCAAGAATTTTTGTTTATTCTCAACCTATGGTGCAATCAACAGTCTTTCTGTTCAAGATAACAGAAAACTAAAAACTGGTGGTGAATAGTTTGCCTTCAAAATACTCGGTTATGTCGAAAAAAGAAATGTTTACCAGACAACACCATTTTCAAAGGCATCATTTTTTGATACTTTCAAACTGCGACATGCTATAATTCGTCGCTAGTACTCTCTAGGTTGGATCCCGCTTTAGTCAAATTGACCTACCGCAATATTGCTGTCCATAACTTAACGGAGACTCCGACTTTGATTTCCCTTTATGCTGTGCTATTGATGTTGAAAAGAGTGTGGACCCGTTTACCACGGTTTTCAGCTGATGCCAAGGTCACGCATACACAAGATATCTCTTCCGTTATAGCAACATATAAGCTGAAAAGTAACGTTCTAAAGAACAATACAATGAACGGTATAAAGTTAAGAATAATTTAATGAATGGTAAAAGAGGGTCAAAAATGTGACTCTACGTACCGCGCGCCACAAAAAGCCTTCCCTTAATTAAAAAGGAGTTTTAAAGGAAATTGATCTTTTACAGTTTAGCCTAAGAAATTGCTACATTTGAATGCCTGAATAAGGTCAATTCTTATCGAAATATGTTTTTTCGCAAAATCGAGAAGATAGCTTTGTAAGTAGCTGGAACGTTTGACTCGTTGTTGTCAAAGGAAGCACATCGTTCAACAGATAGTCACTATTCTTTTTTACCACCGAGTATCACCTTCGGGCGTTATTCTTTGCAGAAGCCGTCCTTCTTGAAGTGTGAATTTTTTTTATGTAAATTTACTTCAAGCTTACAGAAAGGTAAACTTTGGTGGTGATTAGGTGTCAAAATCGTTAGTTTTTCTTTTCATGGATAGACTGATTTCTTTTCGTAGTTTCTTATCATAGTGTCATTTTTTCTCATCCACCTGGAAACTGTAGACACTCCCACGTTACCGTTATATGGGTATAAAAAATAAAAAGACCAAAAAAAAGTTTAAGATTATTTTATCGTGTTATTAACAAATAAACTGAAATATGGAATGTTTTGCAGAATATTTCAGTGAATGGTGACCGAGAATCAAAAACGATGTTCTACTAACCTTGTCTATTCAAAAGCTTTTTTCCGTTATTAGGAACAAATTTCAAGTGAATGGTTTATTCTCAAAGATTTCGCCAAGAATTCACCAATCGTATAAAAAAGAGAGAAGGTACTCGAAACACGTTTTTATGCATGGAGAACATGTTTTTGTAATTACTCGTTTGAGCAGTTTGACTAGATAAACAACATTTAAGCGACTGTTCGTTTCTTCTATTTATCATCTTTGGCTGGTCGTCCGAAGCAACCCATTTTGGTTTATGACGGTTTTTTGTTTATTTTTTTCTCGTCCATGCAATCGGTAGTCTTTCTTTTAAATGTTATAGGAAGCTAAACTATGGTGGTTAATGGGTTTCCAAAACCTTATTTAGTTTTCTTAATCATAATGACTTTAAAATACTCGGTCATGTAGAAGAAAGAGATTTCATTTAAGAGAACATCGTCTTTACTGAATTTCGTGAACTTTTGATACTTTTAAACTGCAAAATGCTATCGTTCTTCGATATTGCTCTTTAATTTGGGTCCCGTGGTGTACAATATTACTTGTCGTCAAACTCCAGGAAAACACTTTAAGACGAAATCCACCAGGAAATTGAGTAATTTTAATTTTCAGTGGACAAAAACCTTGTATCAGAAAAATTCAAACAATATTGCATTCATATTTACATTTTTCAAGGGCTAAAGATTTAATAAATCATCTGTAGTAACACCAAAGAAAATTTTTCAAAGAAGTCCGAAAAAAAGAATGTCAAATTTCACAAGAATTGTGATTACACAGGTAAAATTCTGAAAATTTCAAGTGTGAGATGATGATTTTCTAGGGCTCCCATAAGGAATTTTCTTAAGTGGGCGAGCAAGATGTCGCAAATAGCCGTCCCAATGACGTGTAGAATTTTCATTCGTCGTCCGCCATTTTGAAAATCGAATGGCGGGAAGAATGCCAGAGTTTTAATGCGCATGTCCAGCCGTTTTTAAGCCCTGTCGTCCCTGCGATGAAGCGTGACTTCCCGTACCTAATCTATTGGTGCATAAACATCGTCATTAAGATTCAGCCAAGTCACGGTGATTAAAAAACACCCCCCTCCCCCCCCGCTTAAAAAAATTGCATAAGTATTGTCTTCAATTCACGCTAATTGTAGCCTGCGGGAAGCAGACGTATTTCCCGTCGTCGCTTCTCTCCCTACTTTTTCGCAGAGAGAGAAGCGACGACTGCGGCGATACGTTTGCTCCCTGCAGGCAATGCCAATTGCTATATGCAAACTTTTTTTTTTGGCGGGGGGAGGGGGGGGGGGAATTTGTATTCTGTTTGGATGTTTTGCTGCCAAAAATTCCTTTTGGCAATGCTTCCACATTTCATGCTTCTTACTTTAATAGGATTGTCAAATCATGGAATTTAACTTGTAAACTTGCGCCTAAAAGCAGTTTCTCTAGTATCGATGACTTTAAAAAACTCTTTGAAACAAACTCTGACACGCCTTCTGCAAAGAACATTTGACGTGGAACGCTTGTGTACTTTGATCACTTGTAAGATCTGTATGGTGGCCGAGAACTGCCATTAAAAATATTCAAATTTCTAGGAATTGGTTTCCTTATATTTTTTAAATTTTGATTTATTTCTCATTTTTCTTTTTTAAAATAAAAACCAAGTGAAAGTAAAATGTAAAATAGAAATAAAATGAAACCAAAGATAAATCAAATCAAATCAAAATTAAATTAACTACCCAGCCGAACGCTGCCACTAGTATTTTTTTTTTCTGGTCGGAAAAAAAATGTTCGTGGCCGAACGCTGCCACATGGCCGAGGGCTGCCAAACCGGTTTCCGTGCCTTTGTCGAGCCTAATCATTCGTGATATGGTGCGAGTCTCCAGCAGATGCTGCTGGTACCAACGACCAACCAATTTTGGATTCGAATTTGTCGTCCATATTAGAAGCCACATTTTCTGCTTGCTGTGTCAATGCAGCCGTTAACAGCCAATGGAAATGTGCTGTTTTGGTACCCCATCATCTTGTCATGCCCATCAAGAGAATGAACGAAATTAGGACCTTTCGAAGAAAAGTTACCTTTTTTCCTCCTTTTCTTTGCTCCGATACCATCGCGAGCTTCCAGGCCTTCTGAATCAAGATCGTACATAACATTATACACAGCATCACGAGTGAAGTGAAGATTATATTCTTGCCTTCCTTTCTTGTGCATGGCACGATACCCAAGAAGTTTTCCAGCACCTTCCAACTCCTTCTTTACTGCATCTTTGACTTCTTCCACGGAAACCTCTGGATTATTGTAATAGATTTCGAAACATCGCAAACGTCTGTCTAACGAACGAATGCTCCAGGCATACATCGGAAAATCCCGCTTTAAGAAATTTAGGGCTTCTTCCCTTTTATATCCCTGTCTTACATATCTTTCCATATCTTCTCTTAGCTTCAAATCCTCCCGCCAAGCATCCGCCATATTGGAATCTCGAAAGGGGTACCGCAAAGCATTCTGGGGTTGTTTGGCAGCCCTCGGCCATGTGGCAGCGTTCGGCCACCAACAAATTTTTTTTCCGACCAGAAAAAAAAAAAATAGTGGCAGGGTTCGGCTGGGTAGTTAATTTAATTTTGATTTGATTTGATTTATTTTTGGTTTCATTTTATTTCTATTTTACATTTTACTTTCACTTGCTTTTATTTTAAAAAGAAAAATGAGAAATAAATCAAAATTAAAAAAATATAACGAAACCAGTTCCTAGAAATTTGAATATTTTTAATGGCAGTTCTCGGCCACCATAGTGGAGCTCCCCTCTGCAAAAACATTAAAGGACTCCCCCTAGAAAAAAAAAGAGGCATCCAGAGGGCTAAACAGAGGAAGTATACTTCCCATGCATATTTTAACAGCTAGCCTTTAGAAAGTACCTTCCAACCAAAGTACTTCCCCATGTACACTTGCAACACTTAATATTGCAACTCAGTTGTGGTTCACTTTTATCCTAAGTTTGAATTTTAATCACTTTAATGTTTTGAACTCATAATTACAAAATTCATATTACCGTACCCCCAAACAAAGGGAAGCAAAATTTCAGCCATGGTTATAATAAAATAAAACCACAGCATAGCCATTTGCTCTGAAACAACTGTCATCTGTAAGAGCAAGGTATGGTTGATATTCCTGGCACATTGCATGTTAATATGTTTAAAGTTGCCTTTTATTGTAGTATTAAATAACCTGATCCATCTTATCTTTTCACATAATACAATTTGCACTTACTTCTCATCATAGGTTTGTAAATATAATATTATTAGACTTACAGTTTTATCTCCTCGCCAGCATGTTTTAATTTGGGCCTGAAAAAAACGATTCAGCTAGGAAGGAGCTCCACTAGTACTGCCTATACCAGTCACGAATTACTGATACGCTTTCAGTGTAAGGGCTCGTGTAAGGGCCCTTACACCCTTACAACAGTTTTGGATTATAATGCGAGGTATAATAAGACGCTTAAATCTTTTTTATCAACGCAACAATGATGAAAATGGCGTACGGATCCTATGACCTCTTGAAGGCTTATGGCTGTTGTCATGGTAACAGCATATTTTTGGCATAATATGGTCTACATCATATTGATTCGGCCATTGATCCCGCCAGGTGGTTTATTAGCCAACAACGGTGGACAAGGCATTTTGCGCGAAATGCACAACATCCATGTTGCAATTCATTTTCAAGAGCAAAAAACATGATTTCTGGCCTTAAATGGTTATTTCTTTTCTGCCCTTACAGCCCTTACAGCCTTACACCCTTACAGGCCATACATACATGCATACATACATAAATAATTTATTTGGTAAAGACCTGCACTATCTAAAATTATAAATTAATAAAATCCTACGTAATACTTAATCCAACATAATTAAGACGATAGCTAAATAAATAGTTACTGTATTTTTTTAATTTTATTTTTATTTATTTATTTGCCACACACACGATTACAATAATTACAAAAAAGTATACCAAAAAAAGAAATGTAGGAAGAAATGGCGAGGAGACCTAAAGGAAACTATAGAGCTTATATTAATTAGGCCTCCTCAGTTACAATTTTTAGAAGATGGCACAAAAATTACGGCGACGGATACAAAATAATATCAGGTGGAAAATTAAACTAATAAGTGTTACAGAATTTTACAAGTAATGTTGAATATTAAAAAGCATTTTCGTAAGATTTCAGTTGGAGTATACTAATAATTATTACAAATAAATGCCTTAAGTGCTCTTTTAAAGGAAGAAGGTGAGGAAGCGTTGATGATATTGGTGTTTAAGGTGTTGTAAAATTTAGGCCCTTGATAAAAAACGGAAAATTGTTTGGTTCGAGTACGACAGAAAGGCAGACGAAATTTACACGAGTTTCTTGTATTATACGAATGAATTTGACTTTGTAAGGTAAATTTACTAGTGAAACGCTTACTATTTAGCTAAACTAGATAAGTAGTAAGAGTATACAATAAAATTTTTAAAAGTAATTAAAGTCTAAGGATTTGTTTGAAATACAGCAGGACGCTTTTGTAAAGCTGATAGATTTTAGAAGGTTCTTGTTTGCCTTAAGCTTTTTCTTGAAGGAACCCAAGTTAGAGCAGGTCTTAACATCATCAGGAATGTGATCAGGAAGGAGATTCCAGGTTAGCGCAGCACGGTGTTTAAAGGAAGATCTTCCCATTTCTGTTCTTGGTCTATCGATCTCAACATTAAAGGATTTCCTTAAAATTAATCATAAGTAGTCTTGCTTTTCACTAGTAAGTTATTTAGGGGGTCAATGCTATTTCCATAATAAATATTAGGATAGGAAACTTGGTACTTTTATCACGTGTAAATGGGATGAAAAAGGGGCTGGAGTCAAGAAATCCTATACATTAATTAATAAAAAAGGTATTGTTAACAAACAGTACGTTATAGCATACATCTTGAGTTCAATGGGTTTATAAATCTGGATCCATGACCAAATTGCTCAAAGGATGGTTAACAATAGTCTAGGGCTTACATGTAGTTCCTGAAAGGCCAACTAGCGCTAATCCAAGACTAATTGTCATCAGAATCAATTATTAGAATCAAAAGTATACATAAAAACTTGCCTTCTGATAATCATCGGTTTTGTGTCAAACTGACTGAAACATCACCTTTTGAAAATGGAAAGCTAGCCTTAAATAAGGAAAATGGCAAATGAAATGAATGGTAAAGTCATTTTTAAAAAGGTCACTACTATGCTCAGAGAAATTTAAATAAATAATCATTACTGAATAGAACTTGCATAATGAATACTGTGGAGCTAAAAAGATTTTAAATTTACAAGTGCCATTGCCAAAGTAATACTAACAATAATTATTATTGTAAAATCTCTATAATAAATTTTGATGAATAATAAATTAATTATTCCATCTTTGAGCCATTTATACCAAGAAGAAGTTGGGTGTTTGTTTCATAAAACTGGAACATATCTTTCAAGCTTCTATTTCCATCAACAACCTGAAAAAGATAAATAATGCAGCATTCAAGTGGACATAACAAGCAACAGAATGAAATTCACCTCCAACAGGGAGAAATGTAATTTTGTTTTGGTTACCATTTGCATGGGCCAACCAGTCAGTTCACTTTTTTAGCAAATGGGGAAAAATCAGGAATGGTAAACAATATATTTTACTTAACATTTGCATCAAACTCCCAAATGGTGATGACCAACAGAATGTCATGGCCAAATTAAAGAATGTCAGTATTACAGCACATTCAAGCCTGACAGTTATTTTTTCATAACATTTTATTTCACATTGGCAGCAGCTTTCGATCCAGGAATTTGAATAATTTATCTTAAAGTACTTCTATAATTTGTATTTCCAAAGAAACTCTACTGGCCAGTCAACAAGTTAAGAACAGAACTTGCAAGTCTGACCTAAAATCAATGAGCACTGGGCTATCATCACACTCAACTTTCTTTGCACACTCTTCTTTACGTTGTACATGTTCAATACATTCCAGGGTTGTCATTAAGAGCCGGGGGCCGGGGATTTCCTCTGGCTTCTATGAGTGTAGCCCCTGAGCTACTTTTACATGTATTGGAAAATAGAAGAAAACTAAAACCAAAAGAAATCCCTAGCTGTTTGATTCCCTGCCTACTTGTTACATTTACCCATGCAGCAACTTGAAATCTTAGTGACAACCCTGCATTCCCTGCCAGCAACACTTACCACTACTGGAGCAGGAACATGAAATTTGCTCTTTTTTATGAGCCATTCTTCATATCTCTCATGTAAAGAATTCAGTAATTCCTTAAGAAAAAAAGACAAACAAAAATTATCATTACTTCTTTTTCACATCGCCTAAAGATAAACCCTTGGTTCAAATTAAACTTCACTAGGTGCATGCTGTTATTAATAATTATGTGAAATAATACATCAACTCTTACCATTGATACTGATGTTTCCTCATCTCTAGATCTCCTCTTTATCCTTTCCATGCACTTTTCAGGTGATGTTCTTAGGTATACTAAAGTCACCATAACATTAGTTAGTCTAGACAAAAAAATATCATAATAATGCCAAAGTACTGCCATATTTACAAGGTCTCTCCCCAAGATTTTTTCCAGAGTCTCAAAAGTTAGCAATGTATTGGAGCGATCATCATCATCGTCATCAATAATAATAACAACAACAACAATAGCTCCCAACATCAGTTTCTTCATAGCTCAGTTGGTAAGAGCATTTCACCAGTATCAAAAAGGTCACGGGTGCAAATCCTGTTGAAGTCCTGAATTTTTTTTCAGGCTTCTTACACAACTGCAAGGACCATTCTTCATTTGAATAATAATAAAATCGACAATAGTAATAATAATCATCAATAACAATAAATATGTGGACAAATTTTCTGTGGGAAATGGGTCCGAAAAAACAATAGTAAAATGGAAGCAATAGAATGGTGACCAGAAGTTGATCTTCTTCCTCTATCAGGGCTCTGACTCAGAAAGTTCGTTATCATACTACAGTTGCTAAAACAAAGGCATTCAAACCAACTATTTTAGACAGAAAAACAAGCAAAACAAGCAGTTGCTATTTATGCATCCTCGGAGACCCAGGGGCAGATAGTGAGGACGAGGAAAAGTCTAAACGGGCGGGAAAATATATGGCACGAAGAAAAGTAAAGAATGGCGAGAAGAGCCCCAGGGGACAATGTCTTACCAGACCAGTTCCAAACGGTCGCCGCCGTTCTGGCTTCTGATTGGTGCCGGAAAAACACAAGTTTTCTGGCACCAATCAGAATCCAGAACGGCAGTGACCGTTTGGAACTGGTCTAGTGAAACATTGTCCCCAGGGGCTTTTCTCGCTGTTTTTTACTTTTCTTCGTTCCATATTATATAATTTTCCGCCCGTTTAGACTTTCCCTCGCCCCCTTTATCTGCCCCTGGGTCTCCGAGGATGCTATTTATGATGTCTGGGATTTCAGCATTCTTGTTGCTTAAGCTTGTTTTTAGGTTAATTTGTTCCTATCAGTGCCACAAATAAGATAGAAAGAAGAACACACAAGGGAAGGCGCTGCTATCACTCTCAAAGTAGATTGATTGAAAAGTTTTGCTAACCTTGTACAAACTGTACGTTTTTGGATGGGCATTCATGGCACCTTACTTGCCAGTAGCTATTAATATTATGGTGTTAGAACAGCAAAAAACACTTTCTACAAACCTATTAAGTCTATATGTGGCTTCTCATGGGACATGAGGTATTCAAACCACTCTTGAAAGACTGTGTACTCCAGTGTTGACAATGTACCACTGTAGTGAAAGATTAAAGCAAGAAAATAAATTATAGAGACAAAATGATGGAGGATACTAACATCAAAATACTTCAATCAATTCTACATGACGGTAGTACCAATGTTAGCTACATAGTGTAAAGCAAACTACTAAATCTCCACATTCTACAGTTCACTCCTTTTTAAAACCCAATTGAGTCTACAAGTATCAGGGGGTAGCCCATTGGCACCACAATGTAACTGCCAATTGAGTTGTTTAGCTTTTATTACTGCAGCCCTCCCCTGAATGCACCCATCTTGTCTCCCACATTGGAAATTTCACCAATGAAAGGCATGGAGGGGGTGGTGGTGGTGGGGGTTATGCCTCCAGACCCCATTTGTTCCCTTAAAAACACTTGCTAGGATTAGCACTGGAGTCATCTCCTTACAACATACTTCTTGAAACACTTTGAGAAGGCTATGAACCTGTTGGAAATGTCACTTCATTATGTTAAAGTCTTACCTTCTATAGAGATTTTCCATGAAGCAGAAGCTTGCGCTGTATGCACTCCTCTCCAGGAGCCTCACAGGTGAAGTCTAAGGTACAAAGAGTTTCAAACTGTCAACCATTAACAACATACAAGATGGACATCAGGCAAAATCCCAATACCTGTGTGGCACATAGGTACTGCTGAGTGCATGTTTGTAAAGCAGGGGTAACTCATTTTCATGTATTAAAGGAAGTGCTCAGAGATGAAAATAGGGGTGGGGGGGGGGGGGGGGAAGGGGGCAAAGCTAAACCCATGCAGGGTTAAAAAATGTCCTGTCCGGCAGTGCAGGCTGATTCTCTATTTCCTTTGTCTCCTCACCATTCATGAATTGGGGCGAGGAGACAAGGGAAATTGAGAATCAACCTGGTTAAAAAAACTTTCAACCTGAATTTAATTTGACCTGTAACATGTATGCAAGAAAAACAATTTCATGGTCACCTAAGAGTGAAACTAAATAACCAGGGGCCACCCGGCACTAAAAGAGCAAAGCCCAAGTATTGGAAACTCAGGTGAAAAGGAATCTAAAAAGACACCAATCAACCTGTGCTTGATCAGTGACTTTAATTAAGGAAGACATGATACCTGAGGCCTGTGATGTACTTCCATCATTGTAAGAAGAACATACGACTCAAACAAGTAACTCCACCTCTTTGGATCACTGTACATAAGATCCTATTTAAAAAAAGAATAAAAAATAGTGAGACACATTGTTATGGAACACCCTGCAACTCAGTCAAGATGTTTTACAGTAACAGACAGGATAACCAAAGTAGCAGGTGGCAAAGCCCTTTACTTAAGTAATTTTTATATGACATTATCAAATTAATAGCATACCAGCCCTGCAGCTTATATTTTTCAAAGGCCTTTTTTGAGGGGCTTATTTTTGGAATGACTTGTATTCAGACAGGCTTATGTACGGAGGGAAATTTGCATTTCAAAATCAATTGGGCTTACCTTATAGTTGGAAGGAAATTTACCGTTTTTGCTTTGTTTTATGTTGTATATGAGGGCAATTTCCTATTCAATTCTACAATCATTATGGGACTTTGATTACTGGCTGTTTAACAAAGGGAAGTGAAGGTTCAACTGTATTATCAATTTTTTCCATATAATTATCTATTTATGAAAACTAATTTTTACCAGAGTATTGGCACCACCAACATTCTGCCACTTTTTCACTGGTTCTTCAATGACCTAGTTAGAAAGTAAATATTCCTTTATCAAAGTAGCCTTGAGATATCCACTAATCACAAATAACGTGTAATGATATACATGTATAACAGTGTTTAGATGCGAGCAACCACGCCCAGTGACCAGTGTCACATCTCTGATCCACAATCCAATTTCTTTCGTTCGTTTCTTAACATGACAACATTAAACATGATTGCTATTAAATCTGCAATCCAGAAATTGTCCAGTGAGTTTGTGACATTGCATGTAGATTATACCTCCACTGATGAGTTTTCCTTGAAGTACTTCAGCAGACTTGTCTTCCCACTTCCAATATTTCCTTCTATTGCAACCTAGTAAAATGGAGTAAGAAACAAGAGTGTATTTATTATTAGAGGAAAAACAAGAAGTGTCTTAAAAACAGACATACTATATCCTAAAAATATACTTCCATTAAAACGGTGAATAAAATGACTTGGTGTCTTCAATAAGATCAGGACTCAGAAAAAAATTGAATTCAAGCTTGTCCTATGGGCAAGCAGCTCTCACATTTTGCTGACCCTGGGCCACTTCTTGCCTGTTCCATGTAATGACTTTGTTCTGACGAGGACTCACCTGAACCCTTGCCTGTTGGGGAAGTCAGCTTTAAAAGTTACTTGCCCCAAAAGAAAACCTACTTGTCCTGGAACACCGGATGGGAGTTTTTTCAAGCCCTGAAGATGAACTTAACTAAGAGGTGTCTACTAAAATATTTATTGTGGTGTGTTTCAATAATTATTTTATCCTCGGCTTAACTTCTATTTTCCTTTGTTATAACTTTTTATCTTGTATTATCATATTCAAAAACAATGGAAAATATTTAATTTTTACATGTATTTGTGAAAAAATATTTGGCCTTGCATTTTTAATTCATATGCCCACAATGTTTACTCACTGTGATATTTCTTTTTCCTGAATGACCATTTTCTCCATGGAAACCATTATGTCCACAACCATTATTGTTTCCGATCATCTTTTTTGATAGAAAACCTAAAACATAATATACACAGAAATTTTGAAAAACATAATTTATACTAAATGTTGTTCCAAAAGCATCAATAAAAACTGTATTAGACCAGATTGTATGAGCCCCTAACAACAACAACAATAATGATAATAATATTAAGAAGAATGGTTTAATGCCAGCATATCTGAACATACTAAAACTACTTAATAAAAATTACAAGAATCATTAAATACTTATAGCTATATAGTATTTTATTAATAACATATATAATATGGTATTTACAAGTGGCTGATGAAAAAGATATAAGAAAAATAATAACAATAATAAATGAGAAAAATAAAATCAAAAAAAACAAATAATAAATAAATACACTAAAATTTAAATCTAAAATACATAAAACTATTCAAGAAAAGTTAAAGCATAAGGTTAGGACAACTAAAGTAATGTTATTTCACAAAAACACACTTTAGATTAATTGTTGATTATGACTTCGAAGAAAAGACTGTGCTTCTTGACAGGAGTAGTTAAAATCGGTGCTATTTCTAATATGAACAGGAAGACTATTTTAACTATTATTAATTCACTAAAATGACTAGAAAGGTTAGGGATAGAGTTACAAGGTGAGCCCTAGCCAACAAATCTGTCCAGTTTGTTTTGTCATCTGATATTTTAATCATATCAGAGATCTGCAAAACTATTGAGTGTTAACAGAGCAGCTTTATGAGCCTGGTAACTAACACAACTTTAAAGGAAGACGGCCCCTGGAAGGCAATTTTCTGTTTGGCCATCCTCTTGTTTTTCTCCGTTTAGCATCATCCAACCAACCCAGATTTTGGGCATTTTTTTAAAAAAAAAGTCACGACATAGTTAAACCATTTTTCACTTGAAATAATTCTTTTAATCAGAAAAATGAGCATAGTAACAGCATAGAGAAAAACAGGAACAAAAACAGGAACATTTTTTTACATTTGTTAATTTAAATATGTGAATGCTAACTTTTAACTTCATCCTGGAGTACCAGCTGGGTCTCCTATTCCAGGACTTCTTGTGATTTTTTTTAAGGTCTTTTTTTTTCAATCCGACCGACCGACCCAACTCTGAACTCAACACTAAATGAAAAAAAGAGCATGGCTTTTGCTGTGTTGGCGTTCAAGATTGAGGTTTTTAAATGGTATTGAAAATGATATAAAGGAAGACTATCAAACAAAGGAACAAAATTGACTAATCTGGAGGCTAAGAACCCACAGTACAAAAAAGTGCCATTTTTTTGACATTTAGATTTAAAAATTTGTTATGATTAAGCCCAAAAAGTATAACCAGGACTTTGAAGAAATGTAACACTTTTGCAAAATTACCTCACATAAGTCCCTACAGGATCAGTTTAGAATATTAAACAATTTTAAACGCAACAACATGAGCAAGGAGTCAAATTCTACAGTCTGTAGTACGTTATTCAAAACGTGATAGCAAAGGATAAATCACATTGACTATTCAGTGGAAAGGTATGGACAGGGATTTATCCGCTGGTCTTTTGTTATTCAATGAAATCAGGTAAAATGTTCCGATGTACTTAAAAAGCTTGAGCCTCTAGAAGAAGGAATTGCCAAGAAACCCTTCAAAAATTGCAAAACGCGATGAAAGGCTGAGATCCATGTTCGCGTTCAACAGAGGCTGACGAATACAAAGTGCGCGAGAATTCTTATTGCTGTTAACGTTATGACTCATCTCATAGTTGCCAATATAAAGTCAAATCATCCAAAACGAACATAAATATCACTAACCACACAGAGAGCTTTTTTCACCCCGCATTTTCGTGTGTACAATTCACTGGAGCATCAGGTCAGGGACGATAATGTATTCAGCTTTTGAAATACGCGCGCAAAATTTCGGCCAAGCGAAGCTTGAGTTCTCATTTTTGCCCGAGCTTGCCCGAATGACATCATATAGCACAGCGATAATGGCAAAGTAAAATAGATCTCACTAAATAATTAGCCCATGAACTGAGAGAGCAGGAACGAAAAGAATTATCACTGTTACCTCTTAAACTTGTCTTTGAACCTCTTGCTAACGGCGCGAATAACGAGCTCATTGCATATTTTACACGCGTCATTATCCTTCAGCCAGCGGATTCCTGATAGTACATCACACAATCACACCCTGATCACACCTGTCGTCATTCTGATGTCACGTAAACAAATCACAACAATTGTGTCACGCTATACACAATCCATTGTTTTTGCAAAGCTCTTAGCATGTAGTTTTCTAAAACTGAAATAAAACAAATCATAATGCGTAGATACAGGAGCTCAGCTGATGATTAAAAATTACATTACATACACACGTACTCTTGCAGAATATATTGAATTATTTTAGTGATAACAAACTGGATTTGCTTTATTGCGCAATGAACAATATAACTCTCTCCCATTTATTAAAAAAAAAAAATATTTAATGCCAGTTTAACAGATGTACAAAAATGATCGAATAAAAGATAAGATGATCGTACGTTATTTTTCCATCCCGACGGAAAGATTCCTTACCTGTTTTAGACGATTTACTTTCACCTGCCATTAATTTTGTTTCCGAGTTTCTGTTTTCACCTCACTTGGATAAAAGTATTATCGTTTGAACACATACTTTCAGTGCGATTCAAAGCAGATTTATTTCAAAACGATTGATCAAATTTTCACGTGTATCACTTCGTAGACCCAATCCCCATGAGTCCACAGCCGTGAGAAGTCTAGGAACTAAAATGCAAAATGGCGGGCGATAAAGGAGCAAGTCCCTCTTTGTTTCATAAGATAAAGGAGGGTATTTCCGACTGGGTTCTCGTTTCTCCGCGTTCTAAAGTGGCTATTTATTGGCTGGTCATCCTTACGGGCTCATTTCTACACGACTTTCTTCCTTTCCCTCAATCGTATCTCTCAAACAAGAGGAATGTATTCAACGTGTACTTTGTTAAGCTGGGCTGGGGTTGGACTCTTGGTCTGATGATTCCTTTCATGTGCTTCACCTCGCTTGTATACACCTCTTGCAAACCGTTTGCGATGTTAAAGCACCTCAGTAGGTTGGCCGTGGGGACGTTTGGTTGGTATTTTTGGGTGAACTTCTTTGTATTCATTGAAGAGCAGACTGGTTTCTGTGAAGGAGAAGAATCTCTAAGTTCGAAGAGAATTTGCCACCTTCAAGGATTTCACTGGGATGGATTTGACATATCAGGACACACGTTTCTCTTAACCTACAGTGCCCTTATCATTACCGAAGAACTCCAAGTCAAGCAATATAAATGGTTTAGTCCAACAAACTCCGAAACTAACCCACCTCAGTATTTCAAGCACTTCAGCCCTCTCATAGATGCTTTCTTCACCGGTTCAGCATTGTTACTTCTTCTATGGGAATTCATGCTCGTTTGCACGACTTTGTACTTTCATACTGTTCTACAAAAGGTTCTTGGGGCTTTCATTGCCTTCTTTACGTGGTGTATTACTTATGAAGTTTGGTATAAAAATGACCTGTCACCTGGGTTACCATGGACATCTAAGTAGACGTAATATTATTGATTGCACCAAGATGTGTTTTTATTGAATTGTACTTACATTAAATTTTGTTAACTGACCTAGCTACCCGAAAGTCATCTTGCTAAAAGTTATGTTGCGGAAACCCCTGAGTTGAAGAAATTTACACTGAAAGACGTAGCCCCTGAGTTATGCACTCTAGGTAGTTCATTTTAAAATGAATCTGTATTGGTCATGCTTCAAACATAAAAAAGAATACATATGAAAAGATAGTGGCTGCACACTCGTGTATAGTAGCAGCTTCAAATCAACAACAATCAGCAACATATAACTTTGGGCAAGATGTTTTTAGAGTGACTTGATTGTAAATTCTTAAGTTTTATTATTTTATTACTGTAGTGTCAGTCTTAAAATTATCTGAACAGTGAGAAAGTTATTCTGTCAACAATACCTAGAAATGTGGTTATGTTAGTATCTTGACTGCAACAAGCATTACTGAATGCACTGTGAATGTTAACATTCATCAGTTCAATCCAAACGTCTTTAAATGTCCCAGATTTAATTCTCTTTGTTGGAAAACACTATTACAGCCACTGTATCTGATGTGAGGTGGACATACAAAACAAGTATTTATTCCTTGCAGAAAAAGTTCTATTTTATGTACCCCTACACTGTATTTTAATTATTTTTGTCAGTAGACTTTTTTTTTTCCATAAAAGTGAAATCCATTTTTAAATGTATGGAAAATGGATACAATCTTACACATTCACTATTTAAGATTGATGTGAACTGTACAATGGCTATTGTTCAGTTGTTTTGTTTCTTATAAGACTCCTACACATTCAAAAGCACCAAAAGTAAATAAAGGCTCCTGCATTTACTGGAAGCTAAAAAGTAGTTATGCTTTTACAGATAATAGGAAAACCTAAAAGGGTGTGGCTAGTTTCTGTTTTTTAAAGAATGACAATTAGCTTGGGAGATTACAATCACTGGACCTTTTTACTGATGCTAAGCAAAACTTAGCAATTACTGAACGAGGCTGAGTATCATCTAAAGAATTATGGAGATCAACAAGGGTGTTACCTGCCTAGGCCGCATTCTGGCTTCATTAACATTTTATTGTGAAACTTTCTTGAGAAACGTTCCCCATTTGCTATGGCGATCAATGGGGAAAACTACATGTTGTAAGATAACACCCAAGTCACCTGCGTGCTCCTCTGCTGATGACTGGCCAGAAAATTCTTATACTAAACTTTCACCACAAACATTCTATTGTCCCAACTAACTGCCCCTGGGTCTCCAAGGATGTATCACTACCAAAACAACTCAGCCTCATCCCCAGGTCTTCTCGGTTAACTGTTTAATCATCTGACAACTTTACTGCACAATTGACATCATCACTTCAATATCGCAAAATTCTTACAAATTTTGTTCAGCAGTAACTGGTTCTGATGAATTATGCGTGTTATTTTGGCCAATCAGAAATATTATGAATGAATAATAATATATCTTCATAGATCAGTTTATCATAGTCATTTTAGTAAACCCGCAAAGTTTTGTAAAAATTGGCCATGAACAACTAGAACATATAAGGGCCCAAATTTACAAAGGTCTGCCAGGAAACAAGCACATTATTGGCAATTTTGGGTTAGTAATTTCCAAGAGTTTGAGAAGAATTTTATGAAACTTTGCAGTTTCATTAAATTTAGCATGACAAATCGATCTATGAAGAGATTGAGATCTTGTTTCCTTCAAGGGTATTAACAGTTGCAGTTGCAACTTCACTTAAAAGGTCCATCAAAATTCTGAGCAGGGTATCCTGTAACAGTACTAATGTTGGAAACCTTACACTCTGGTTGCCCTGTTTAACAGTCATAGCTACCATACAGCAGAGTATATGGAGGAAAATCATATGAATGAGTAGAGTAAGCCATGCGATTTTCCTTGTCTTCTGAGGAGGGGGTGGAGTGGTGTAATGATCCCACTTGGAAGGTGTTGGCTTGCACTACTCCCATCACTGATATGCAATAATATAGAGATCTTTGAATCCCCAAAACAAATATGAAGAAGTCAAACTGGAATTTGCTGTGTTATCAAATTGTTCATATTACTTCCATGACCTCTACTGATACAACCAGGAGAAACTGAGTACTGATTCCTCTTGTTCTGTTAACGTAGTGATAACCGTGAGATGAGTGAAGCTTACAATCAAAGCAATTACCTCACTATTACAGACACTCTCAGAATTGTACCCAAAGATAATAAACTTCAAAATAATGACTTAACCCTCTAAAATGCAAACACTTGGCTCTGTCCCTTTGATATCCATACTAAGGAGATTCACATTAATCATTACTTGAACTTTCATAGCCTCTCAAGGGGTAAGACCACACAGTTTTAGAACCATTAAAATTAATACAAATTAGGTGTACAGACAGTTGGATAAAACCGACCAAGGAACAATAAGTCTGTCTCTTTTCTTCTCATTGATTTCAATTCCTCTTTGCAATCTTTGCAATAACCAGCTGTCAGAAGTTGAAGAATGATAACCCAGATGGATAATTGGTCAATATTTGAAGAAGTAGTAAAAGAGTTCATCGATTGTCCAAGACGACTATTGTTTCATAAGGTGATAGTTCTACAAAGATGAAGCGATAGTCAAAATTGCCACGTGATCCCTGAAATAAAAGAAAACAATGCATTTCTGTAAAAAATTTTACAGAATTTGCATATTCTGTCCAATTATTTCAAAATACTGTATGTCTGTAAAACAAAATTATTTTTAATAATGATTGTTTACGTGTGGAGGTACAGGTAACTTATTTCTTCCCGTAGCCATTAAAATAGGTATCCTGCATAAATGACTATGCTACTGGGTTGAACAATTGCCATTAAAAAATCTGTGAAATCATGGTGGGGGTTCATGTTATCAGATGGGAAACATGTTTGCCTGACTGTGGGCAGAAGTGCTCTTTCCTAAGATGACTTAATTTTGATAAAAAATGTTTCACACGAAAGAAAAGGAGGAGTTTAGATGGAAAATAGTATTGTTAAGTGATACTAAGTAAAATGTTGTAAATGCAGGCAGTAATCTCATTATTTTGTATGAGGTGGTTGTTAAAAAATCCAACAGAGGGGGGCTCTTTCTCCTCCTCCTCCTCCTCCCACCCACCTCCTGCCATTATTGATTATTGAAAACTCAGGGCATTTTAGCCTGAGATCAGACGAAATTAAACCCTGGTTAAATCTGCCTGCGAAACAGTGCCGAAATCCTTGTTCTATAGACTTCCAGCTGTGTACCCAGATTTGAGGACGTGCCACGATTGGCCAGTTAAAAAAGGCCTTTGTTTTGTTTGTCGTGATCGCCAATCAGGTTGAAGGGAAATTCAAAACGCACTTCCGGTAATTCGTTGAGTCCGTTGATGGTCCAGAACAAGGATCTCTGCGCTGCTTCGCAGATTGTACTAATCAGAGTATTTTTATCGTCTGCACGCAGGCTAAGGGCATTTGTGCCTGGAAAAATGATTTAAGGAAAAAAATTTCATCTGAAATAATAACTTACACTCAGTTAAGGAGGGGGGGGGATAATTCCTTTGTCCAGCCAGCTCACTCTTTCCCCTTTCCAAATTATGCTTTTCTCCATTTTTCACTACCTATTATGGGCATTGCAGCTGTATGAAGGAGTGGGCACTGAGTGTCACTCACTCCATTTACAGAGTTACCTGTTTTACATCAGCATGAACTGTCCCTTTTCTTTTTGATCCTTTTACATAAAACTTGACCCGCATATAGTTTTCACCTTCCACTAAATACTCTTGGTAACTGTATCATAAAGGAATGGACATGAATTAATAAAACGTCCAAACAATCCAAACAACCTTACAAATAATATGAGGAACCTACCAGACTCTGTATCAGAATTACCTGTTGCATCATTTTAACAGACCATCATATGGTTATGTGATTGGTACTCAAGCCTTTGACTGAATGCTACTTTGATACTGCCTTTATGGAAATTGTGCTTGTTTTAGCAAAATACTATCGTGCATAACGGGAAAAATCCCAGTGAAAAAGAGAGAAGAGGCAATTGCATTTTCACGAAGTTGTACCACCACAGATGATTCTACCAACAACTGAAAACTGGGTTAGTCAAGCGATGGAGTTGTTTCAATGTAATAGCTAAGATGCTGACCTTATTTCCAGCAATCAAAGTGATCATGTGAATGTCAGCCATTAATTTTATTAGTACTTAATGCTTAACAAAAAAAGGCCTGGTTAGTACCTTTCCATTTTTATTAAACTGCAACAAAAAAACATGCTGCACTTCACCAGTGGGAGAAACAGTCACTAAAATTGGGTTTACAGACAATAAGAGCAGTGATGGTTACCAAATGCAGACTTTGCCACCATTTACTAGCTGACAGTGTACCCTACCTAACATGCCTCCTTCTTCCTCTAGATGTTGTTTCTCCATGGCCCATTATTGGTTCTCCAATTGCTTCAACAACCTGCAAAAGTAAGAAACAATAATTGTTTAATTGTTTAATTAAATTAAATTAATGGCCATCATGTCACTGAGAAGCACTTGATAAAAATATTTATAATGCTTAACAGATAAAACGTGCCAACAGGAAGCAAAGATGAAAGCAAATAAAGAGCAATCTTCCTCAAAACCAGGAGAAATATTGCTAGAAATAATGAGCAATGATGCTAACAAAAGAGTGTTATTAGTAATACCTAATTCCCAACAGACAGCAGTAATACTCAGGGGCACCCAACGACTGTTTTCTGTAAAATATCTGTTCGAAGAAGCAAATTTTGCCTAGAGTTTTTTATTTCTTGAGGACAACTATTAAAAATTTGTAGATTCATGACTGTTCCATTCGGGTACAATTTTCAAAGCTTATATAATAAATTCCCCATGATTTTCTGAAGTTTAATTTTAAACATTTCACACCCCAGGCAAGACTATTTTTCATAGGAAAATGAAACCTAAAATTTTCGGATTAAAAACTTTGATGGAGCCAAGAGGAATCAAAAAAATTTTCACTTTCATAATGCACTAAATTGGATCTAAAATTTTGAGGAAAATAATACTGAAACCCTTGAAATTTCGAAAAGACTTAGGGGGTGTTTACAAAACACCGGGGCGACTTTCGCCCTGGAGCGAGTTCACTCTGGTTCCCTCTCATGGCTCTATATGTGATTACATGATACCACCACAAAATGTCATGCTGGCACGAGTCACCCCAGCGTGAGTTCACCCCGATTCTTGTACCGGGGCAAGAAGTTCACTCCGGTATGAAATCTCGCAACCGTATCATGTAAACGCAAAATGACCACCAGTTTCGGTATGAAATCGGTCTGCCGGTAGACTGGAACGGGTAGCGCATGCGTAATGTTTGCGATTTTGAATCACAAGTGTATTTTATCAAAATGAAGTGTACCTTCAAATAACGAGATATGAAATGACCCAGTCATCATGTAAATGTGATATGAAATCAAAAAGTAATCCCGGTAGGAAACTTGCGCTGGTGCGAGTTTTCTCATGCAAACACCCCCTTAAGTTCCCCTAGGACAACTAAACAGATACATATTTTATAGTGCCACTAAGATTTCATTTGTAAAGGTCTAAAAGTACTCTGGATGGCCTAAAAACTGTTTCAATGTATTTAGGAGGAAATCATTGTTGGGTGTCCCTGTAATACTGGCAAGCACCAAGAAGAGCTTTTGTTCTATAGCCTATGTACAGCTGCCCGGATTCTCTCTTTTACCAAAAGAAAGAGAGCATTTGCATGACTGCCTTCAAGCTTACCTCAGCATTTGCTTTAACCTTCTTCAAAGCATGTGCATAAACCCTATTGGGACTAAAGCCCAAAAATAACTCACTTACTAAGAACCATAACAGTGCCCCTAAAAAAAGGAAGAGAAAACATTACCTCTTCTTAGAAAAAGCATTTAAAAAAAAAAAAAAAAAAAAAAAAAAGCCAGTGCTAAAACAATATTGGACAAAATATAACCATCACAAATCTTAATTCTGGAAAAGGTTTTTAAAAATATTGTAGATTAATTAATAGTCAGTTGGGTGAGTTGAGTAGCTTGGGTGACTACTGACTTTTGCAGTTTAGATCATTTGGGTGACATGGCTAATGTGGGTACCTTGGGTGACTGGGGTGACTTGGGTGGCTTGGGTGACTAGAGTTACTTGGGTGACTAGGTAGTATAGGTTGACTTGGATGACTAGGGTGACTAGGGTGACTTGGTTGACTAGGGTGACAAGAGTAAATTGGGTGAAAAAGGTGACTTGACAGACTAGGGTGAATTGGAAGACTATGGTGACTTGGGTGATTAGGATGACTTGGGTGACTTGGGTGTCTAGGGAAACTTGAATGAAGGGTGACTTGGGTGACTTTGGTGACTAGTGTGAATTGGGTGACTAGGGTGACTAGGATGAGTAGGGTGACTAGGGTGACTTGGGTGACTAGGATGACCAGGGTCACTTAGGTGACTAGGGTGACTAGGGTGACTAGGATGACTAGGATGACTAGGGTGACTTGGGTGACTAGGATGACTAAGATGACTAGGGTGACTTGGGTGACTAGTGTGGATTGGATGACTAGGGTGACTAGGGTGACTAGGATGAGTAGGGTGACTAGGGTGACTAGGATAACCAGGGTGACTAGGGTGACTAGGGTGACTAGGATGACTAGGATGACTAGGGTGACTTGGGTGACTAGGGTGACTAGGGTGACTTGGGTGACTAGGGTGACTTGGGTGACTAGGGTGACTAGGATGACTAGGGTGACTTGGGTGACTAGGGTGACTTGGGTGACTAGGATGACTTGGGTGACTAGGATGACTAGAGTGACTTGAATGACTAGGGTGACTTGGGTGACTAGGATGACTAGGGTGACTTGGGTGACTAGGGTGACTAGGGTGACTAGGGTGACTAGGATGACTAGGGTGACTTGGGTGACTAGGATGACTAGGGTGACTTGGGTGACTAGGGTGACTAGGATGACTTGGGTGAATAGGGTGACTAGGGTGACTAGGGTGACTAGGGTGACTAGGGTGACTAGGATGACTAGGGTGACTTGGGTGACTAGGGTGACTTGGGTGACTAGGATGACTTGGGTGACTAGGATGACTAGAGTGACTTGGGTGACTAGGGTGACTTGGGTGACTAGGGTGACCTGGGTGACTAGGATGACTAGGGTGACTTGAATGACTAGGGTGACTTGGGTGACTAGGGTGACTTGGGTGACTAGGGTGACTTGGGTGACTAGGATGACTAGGGTGAATAGTATGACTAGGGTGACTTGGGTGACTAGTGTGGATTGGATGACTAGGGTGACTAGGGTGACTTGGGTGATTAGGATGACTAGGGTGACTAGGATGACTAGGGTGAATAGTATGACTAGGGTGACTAGGGTGACTAGGATGACTAGGGTGACTTGGGTGACTAGTGTGGATTGGGTGACTAGGGTGACTAGGGTAACTTGGGTGACTAGGGTGACTAGGGTGACTAGGATGACTAGGGTGAATAGTATGACTAGGGTGACTAGGGTGACTAGGATGACTTGGGTGACTAGTGTGGATTGGGTGACTAGGGTGACTAGGGTAACTTGGGTGACTAGGGTGACTTGGGTGATTAGGATGACTAAAGTGACTAGCCAAGGGTGACTAGGGTAAGTAGGGTGACTAGGGTGACTAGAATGACTTGGGTGACTTGGGTGACTAGGGTGACTAGGATGACTAGGGTGACTAGGGTGACTAGGATGACTAGGATGACTAGGGTGACTAGGATGACTAGGGTGACTTGGGTGACCAGGGTGACTTGGGTGACCAGGGTGACTTTGGTGACTGGGATGACTAGGATGACTAGGGTGACTAGGGTGAGTAGGGTGAATTTTAATTCTGCCAGCAATAAATGAGTTTAAAATTATCATTGATTTTTTGTGTTTAATTACCTCACTGTTTTAGTTAGCGACTTCCATTTCAGTGAGTAATTGTTATTTATGGTCATTAATTATGGGGTATTTTTACATGTTAAACCACCTCAAATAAATTATCAATATTTCGTAAAACCAACTAGTGGTCTATTATCAATGCTGCATTCTGACTGGTTGAGCTACTACTAGGCTATATGTTATAGCCCACTAGTAGCGAAAAGCGCTGGCTTTTTGGCCTGAAAAAAGGATTAAAGACTAGCTTTAACTAGCAAATATTAATATACTGCCAACAGGGATGCAAATTGAACGTAATTTTAAATCAAGTCAATAGCTTTGGTTTAATTAAGTTCTACTGGTTAATTTTAGCAACCTAAACACTGAAAAGTGCGGTATTAAATAAAAATAAATTAAAAACTTACCAGTAATTGCAAAGCCAATAAGAATAATACCAAAGTAGCTTACATCTTTTCCAGCTTGAACAACTGGAATCAGAGTATTAATTAAAATAATTGAGATCATATTGAAAATAGGAGGACATGAATGAGTGCAATTTTTGAAAAACTTAATTTAGACAATACAATTATAGCACTTTGAAGATTGCATCTAGGGAGCCAAACGTTTACATCTTCATAATTATGAAAAAAGTAACATTCATCCATAACATGCCCAACCTCATAGTTTAAATACAGTAGATTCCTGATTTCTCGAGCCCTCACTTTTTACATAATTATTATTGAATATTTAAAAACCTGCCGATAATTCAAAACAATTAATTTTTGCTTTTCCAAAGGTGGTCGAAAAAGTCAGGATTCTAATATAATTATTGTTATTGAAGAATGTTCATCTCTTATCATGTGCATGTAGGGATACAAAAGCATGACATTATAAAAGTCCATCAGGGCAAAGCAAGAGCACAGGGAAACCATCCAAACTGTTAGAGGCATTGAGATGACACATGTGCTGTGGGGAAGTGGCAAGGGTAAATTGTTGCTAATTCAAGTTTGATATGGTGATTACATTATGAACCACTACTTTTTGAATCCACATCCTTTGATGATACCAGTTTTGAGATTTCTGACAGATCACAGAGGAACCACACAATCATATACATGTATGGCTTTCAAAAGGAAGTACCCTTTCTGAGGGGGACATTAGGGTTTGCAGTATTAAGGTATTTGTCAAGCAGTATTTCAGTAATTCAATTTTAATCTGTGATATTGAATTGTTATCTAGACCTGCAGTATGGCAGGTTTAATCTACGATGTGATTGTTATGGCATCCAATGATGGAGCTTTTTGATCCTTGTTCTGGTTATTTATGGTCTCCTAACATATTCTCACAACAGCTGAGGTTGCTCAAGATGTTTGCGAAGTCAATACACTAGATGGATGCAGCTTTAAGCAAGTGAGACTGACCCAAACTTTAACGCCAACCATATATTTGCAAATGTAATAATAATAATAATAATAATAATAATAAGAAGAAGAACATTTTTTACAGTGCTTATCCAGTAATGATGTAGGCGCTTAACAAAGTGAAAAAATTAGAATTAAAAATTGATTAAAATACATTTAAATTTAAATAAAACATGTATAAAATCAAATAAATCTTCCTTGTGCCTAAAATAATAGTTCTTAAAAAGGTAGGTTTTAAGTTTATGTTTAAAAAGACTTAGATTCTCGTATGAGTTTATGTCACCTGGCCCCGGTTGTTCAAACGTTGGATAGCGCTATCCACCGGATAAATCACTATCCAGCGGATAAGTATTACAGAAATCAATTACGCTATCCGCTGGATAGAGATTTATCCGGTGGATAGCGCTATCCAACGTTTGAACAACCGGGGCCAGGTGTAGTTTGTAAAGTTCGGGGGCTGAGACAGAGAATGCTCTAGATCCATAGGTCTTAAGGTTAAAGCTGACAGGATTCAGACTCAGCATAGAAGATGACCAAGCGATCTAGACAGTAAGTAGCGGGTGATTAGGTCTTGAATGTACATTTAGGTTCGAGATTGCTGCTACGGAGCCTTGAAGGTAAGAAGTAGAATTTTGAAAATAATTTGTTCAGAAACAGGTGGCTAGTGAAGATTGAAGAGGATGGGAGTGATGTGATCACACTTCCTAGAGTGTGTAATCAGTCTGGCAGCTACATTCTGCACCAATTGAAGCTTTTTGATGACAGTCATTCTTAGGGACATTATAATTATAGTAGAGAATTGCAGTGATGGAGTTTGGAAGTTACAATGGCATGAATAAGAATCTCAGTAGTTTGCATTGATAAGTATTTCCTTATGTGGGAAATGATGCAAAGATAATAAAAGGCAGACTTATGAGCATTGTTGACATGGGGAAGCATTGACAAAGTGGTATCAAAGATAGTGCCAATATTTCTTGCATGTGAAGAGGGCTTGATTATGTCAGTTCCAAAGTGAGACGGGTGTAGAGATTGTTATGGATTATACTTTGAGAATAAGTAGAGAAGCTCGGTCTTGTCTTTGTTTACTTTTAGTCTGTTGATGAACAACCACTTATCAATGTTGGACAGGCATTCCTCAATCTTAGTGATACTGTTGGTTAATTCCATATCGTTGTTTGTAGAGAAAGAAATATAATTATAATTGAGTGTCATCGGCGTAAAAGTGAAATCGCATTTCATGGAATCATAGAATGTTGGCCAGTGGTGTGGGTAGAGTACATACAGAATCAGTCCAAGGACAGAACCTTGAGGTACACCACACTTTAGCTTGCGAAACTGTGATCTATGCCCTTTGATTAATGCAAATTGCTAGCAATCAGTAAGGTAGGAGCAAAACCATTCAAGAGCTATGCCAGAGATAGAGTATTTAGAGGGCAATCTTGTAAAGAGGATATCATGATCCACAGTACAGAAGGCAGCAGACAGGTCTAACAGCAGAAGCATGACACCGTGATGTTTATAAATAGCAACCAAAATGTCATCACGAACATACACAAGGGCGGTTTCACAACTTTCAAAAGATTTATAAGCAGATTGTAGCGGCTCAATTAGCTGGTTAGCTTCTAAATATTTTTGAAGATGTACTGTGACGACCTTTTCAATAAGTTTTGGTAACATCTGCGAAGCAGTGCTAAGATCATTGTCCTGGTCCCCCAACAGACACAATAAATAACTGGGGGTGCACTTTGACTTTCCCTTCAACCTGACTGCTCCCACCCCCCCCCCCCCCCCCCCCCAAAAAAAAAAATAGAACAGTGTCATTTTCAGCAAGCCAACCATGGTGAATGTGCAAATCTTGGTAGACAGCTGAGGGGTCAGAACAAGGATTTTGGAGCAGGAGCTCGCAGACGGGTTTTACCAGAGGTTAAGTTTCGTATGTGGCGCAAGCTACCGGAAATAGTACGAAAATTATCCAATTATTATACACTCATTTTACCTTTTGCTCCCACCGTCAGTTGTGTCTGTGGTTGCTCGCGGGACTCAACCAGCTCTTGAAACACAGACGATCCTTCTGCCTTTTTATCACTGGATTTTTTCTCGGAAAGGAACCTCAAAGAGGGTCTACTAGAAAAGAGTCCACATCCTTTACACTCTCGCAGACGGAGTTGCAGCGGTTCAGCCGCTGGTCCGACTAAGAGTTTGGCAAGATCTCCGTTCTTTAAAATCAGACGGAAAGCAGAGCTTTGTCTTATAATAAAGAGCCTTGAAGGAAGACGTGTTGGTAAAATGGCGCTAATATTTTTAAACGCGAGCATCGCTTCAATATTTCACGAGCAACATAGACGCCATTTTGGATTTCAGCGTCCAATGCTTGATGGGAAGACTGGTCCAGACTGGTCCAGACTCCCTACCGGAAATCCCGGGAAGAAATTTTCGAAAATTTGGGTATACCTCGCGAGGTTGTCCTCTTTTTAGAATTTCGGAAACACTGTTCCATTCGCTACTAGAAGCTGCCTGAAATTCAAACCGGACGTTTTGGCTCAAATGGAAAGTGCACTTTCTTACTTAAAATTAAATGAATCATTTCTTCGAAAATGTTTAAGCTATCCATTGTTTCCGCTCTAATTCTCAGAAAAAAGAAACAATCAAAGGACACTCGAGCATTAGATGTTTTGTTTTTCCATTGCAAAGTGGACTTCTGACTCAAATAAGGACTAAACACAACCCCCTTCAACGCATGTAATGGCGGCTCAAGTATTTAATTAGGTAGCCGGTACTACGAGTTCAGAAGATCATCTATCATGAACAACTATCATCGACGGAGTCGGAGTCGGGGTCGTAAGCGGAGTCATATAGCGCGACGGAATCGGAGTCAGAAGAATCAGAACGTTTCCATTTCTTCCGACTCCGCTTACGACTCCGTCACTTACCTTCCGCTTATGATCTAGTGAAACCAAATTGTCGGAGTCGGAAGCAGAAGCAGAAGGATAAACTAATCCCAATGCACGTTCCGACGCTTTTTGATTGGCTTGGTTCTTCTGTTTTTCTGCTTCCGACTCCGACAATCTGGTTTTCACTAGATCATAAGCGGAAGGTAAGTGACGGAGTTGTAAGCGGAATCGGAACGCTGTTTTCACCAGATCAGAAGCTCTACGCTTCTGATCAGTCTGATTACGACTTCGACTCCGACTCCGTCGCTAGTGAAAACCAGCCTCAAACGTTTAGACCAAATGGGGGAAATTGTTCAAAAATCAACCCGTTTTGTCGTTTACAATCATTTCCGCTTAGCTATTGCTCTTTGATGTCCCCAAAAAACTGGCGACAGAACCTCGGAAAGGAAAATCGTCACTCCTCCCGACGTAGCTTAATTAGAGAGCCTCTACTAGAAGGGAATTTATTAGGACCTTTGGTAATGATAAGCAATGATAAAAGGGACAGATTAAAAGAGAACCTAACACTGCCGATCGCGCCACCCCCCCCTCCCCCTTCCTCCAACCCCCCGCCATAAAAAACAACGTTTGAATAGCCTAGTTTGAATTCCCCTAGCTTTATTACATTTCGCTGAAATATTCTCTTATATCGCAACGTGTTTTCTTGGAAAGACATTTATTCGTCGATGTAAGGTTCGATGTAAGGTTATGGCCGTTGCTTGTTTGTAGAATGTTGTGAAGAACTCGAAGGGGAAAGTCCCTAGATGTACCTCATTTGCCCTTTCATTTTCAAGGCTTCCATGTCTAGCTCTAACAAGCAGGACTTTCAGACTATGATAGTTATGCGAAAAGGGATGATTTTGACCAAATGTTTATAATTCCTTAGAGGTGTGAAGCTGTCAGAGGAGGCCAGGTAAGTCACGAATTGACAGAATTCATTCTTGATCAACAGCCCAGCACTTGCAATAGTTTTACGCCGATATTTGAGTCAAAATTCAAAGCCACGTCTACGAATCTAAAGTTCGTTCGTCGCTTTTGGTTGTTGAACTTCATTGCCCAGTAAAATGCAGTAAATACTATTGTGGTATGGGCAAATTCGTTGTTTCTCTAGTTGCATTGAGTGCACAGAAATGAAATGAGCAAAATTCGCTCTTATTTGATGCATATAAACAAGAGAAAACAAAAAGCCTATTTCGATTTTACCGATCTCAGTTTAGTATGTGCAGTTTATAAATATGAGAAAATGAAACTTCATTTCGTTTTCCGGGAAATTAACTAGTTAATTCACCATTAAAATGCATTGTGCTCAGTTTAACTAACCCTTAAGCTTTTATGGCATAGATTTTCTACGATTGAATACTGTTACTGTCCTCGCAAATCCCTTAAATTGATCACTGAGCCTGAAAGATCCTTGCGTATCCGTTTACCCACTTCGATCCTTTTCTCGGAAGTACAACCACTAGAGCCACTGGCTTGAAGTACAAATCAGTTGCAGCAGGAAAATAGTAATGCTTTTTTGTAATAGTCAATGATACAAGTTGTTCAGTTACCGGAAATTTAAATTAGCTCCAAACTATAGAGGAATCCCAAATGAGTACTAGACTCCTCTAATTGAGATCCACATAACACAACAAAAAATAGCTTAAATCGGCAGCAAAATCAAATAATATATCTGTGTGATTACTATTCACGACATTTGAGACCACACTTTTCCGGGAAATTGGCTGATAAATCGTAGAATATGTATTTGTTATTGACTGTTAAAAACACCCTTGAATACCAGGTGATCTGTGACGTCATTGCGAGGGCCTGGGGAAAGAAATTTTAATGCCGCATCCCATAAACCAACGCGCGCACCAATTCAATTCAATTCAATCTGTTCCCGTCAGCTTTGGTTTATGGGATACGGCATTAAAATTTCTTTTCCCAGGCCCCCGCAGTGACGTCACAGATCACCTGGTAACTTTAAAGCTCCGGTTTTCAAGTGTTCGTTGGTTCGCTAGTGAGGCAGTAGCCACCATCTTAGCCTTAAACAGTAGGATGCGTGCTCTGTCTACTCAACTCGTCTTCAGTAGTTGAAAGTGAAGCATGTGCAATTTTAATTTTTAAACAGCCAATTAAGTCATGACTTCTTTTCAGATATTTGAAGGTAGTGCAGGCTTTTTCATTTTTGGCCTTTTAGAGGGCGAGAGGTTTGTTTAATACCTTAGCATGCGGCCTCAACTAATCTTGAGAAAGAAAAGTCGTTAATTTTTTGATTTACCGAAAGTCAAAGGTGGAGTCACTGAGAAACTTGCATTTTTCTGACCAGCTTTAGTAGATAGCGACAGTTCAGTACAGTACGGGAGGTAGTACTGAAGCTGTTGCATTGGAATCTTAGTGGAAGCCGAGCAAAAGTTGACACCAAGAATATAGTGTTGCGATTCTATCAGTATTTCCCTATGTTGTCAGTCTATGTTCAACTGGTGGTGACAGAAGAGGAAGGGGGATGAGACAGCGTGAAATACAAAGACTATGCGTTCCTTTATTCGAAGAAAAAAGTGTTATAACAATGGGTTTTCAGACTCTAAAGCTTTTAATTTATTTCGCTCGTTCGAGCTAGAGGGCAAGGTCTATAATCTTACAAAGCTTACAACGTCTATATTCAAAACTGAAAGAAGCTTATAGACGTATTTTTGGGAGTTTTGTTCAAGTTATCCCGACAGAACAGAAGTCTCGGTATATGAATCAAAACGGCAGTTCGTAACATTTCTTCCTGATCGTTCAGGTACAAAAGCTGAGTTGGTTTAAATTCAGAAATCAACAAATAAACGACATCTTCAGCCTTCATTTAGTCCTTTAGCTGTGCTCAGATGTTTTCAGTCAGCAAAGTAACGTTACTTGTTATTCTTCGCTGGTTGGTTATATTAATGTTAAACTGCTAACCAACAGTACCAACAAAGTAAAGAAAAACATACCACAATAAAACATGTACATTTTCCCTGACGTTTCACTGCGGTGAAAGGTGCAATTTGCTTCATTGTTGCGAAACTAGAAAATTAACACTTTTTCCGGGAAATATTAACTATAAAATTTTCCACGGAAATCAGATGGATAAGAGCCAAATATTTTTGAGGCAAACGACCTCTTCGTTTCGATTCATTAGTTGTAGTCAGTACCTAGAAAGTGATAGATCAGAGGGATACTTCTAAGTGTGGGAACTGTTCTGTCACTGAGCTTAACAGTGTGTAGGTTTGTGACGTGAAGCCGAAAACGCCTACGAAAAAAAGTGCATTGCTTGATCCTAAAAATCGGTATAAGTTGCATCTAGTGAGATGACCTGACTGATTTCCCCGAAAACGTTTCTCCAGGCATTACTTCCGCTAAAGTAGTCGTATCGGTTCTCAGGAAATATGTTTAATGCAAACATGGAGAGTCGACTGACTTATCTAAACGGAAATAATATAAAACACAGCTCACCTTTAATCCTCAATAAAGGGGCACACCCATTTTCTGTCAGAATATTATTACACAGACGCTGTTTTATTTTTGTTTCCAAAGATCTCTAAAGAGGAAATAAGGTCTGTGAAAAGTCTGTGAACATGCAGGCTATATTAGAATATCGTATCTTGTTTCAGGAGATTGTTGAGGGCCAAACGTGTAGTCTAGTGGCGGATCGGGGTTGGTTTGTGACCCGTTCACCGTTCACCGTTCACCGTTCACACTGTTTTCTTTTGTTATATTACTTCAAGTTTCCACGGGTGATCCTCCAAAATTAGACCTATTATCACAAACTGCCGTATCTAAGTATGAGACATACGACGCTCTGCGTGGGTTTGCAACTAATACCTGAGAAATCAGTTAGTTTTTTTTACTAATAGCTGAGATCTGGCTCCAAACCGAAAAGACTTACAAGAGGAGTGGGCTGAAATTAAATTGCCCCTGAAAGCTGAGAAACGCCAAGAAAAGGACCCGTCTGATAACTAGGGTTAGATGCTCTATGCTCGAAAATTTGAGCATTATGCTTTTGAGCGTCACCCTTAAAACAAAGCATTATGCCTAAAAATAATTATGCTCGACTGATCTTGGCTGTATTTGAGGCCCCTTTTCCACCCCCGCAGACAAGAATGCAACATTTCATTGCATCAGTTACAAATTTCGAAATGGCAGCCAATTCTCGCAGCCATGATGGATAGACAATTGGCCAGCCTAGCAAAATGATGCAACGGTGTAACAAGACATTGAAAGTAGCAATCAAGCCTTTGAATATGTTAATCCTTAGTAAAAGCACTTGGAAGTAAACATTTCTCAGTACAGTTATGGAATCTTTTTTTCATTTTCATTTTCTTTATGGTGAAAAAAATGGCCACTATGCCGGCATTTTGCTCGATGCTCCGACTATAGGATGACGCCCAAAATTAAGCCGGCATAACAATGCATCTAACCCTACTGATAACTAAGATTCGATTACCCCTGCCGTTGTAGACCCTCACTGGGTGTAGTAATAGTGATTCCTTAATCCCTGCTCAACCTTAAGCTTCTCCCTACCGTAACAACCATGTAGTTAAAGCACTAAGGAGGAGAATTTGATATTTCGTCATGAGGACGTTACTTCCTTTATTGTTACGTCCTTATAATTGGCAAGACAATGACAGCAATCTATCTTTTGATGGATATGAATAGAAAGTAGAATTTTTCGCACATAAAATTGCGAAAGTCTTTTTTTTAAAAAGACAACAGTGATAGGGTTTACATACACGGCACTCATTCGTTTGCGGAAGTGGTTATTGGAGAACCCGAGGGGAAAATCCCCTGCCCCACAGACTTCTATCCCTTTCATTTTGGAAGCTTCTAACTGAGTATCCGTACGCATACTGAGCAGGTTTTTTCTCTATCATACCCAAAGAATTCCTCGGTTTCTCTTTGATATCGATCAAGGGGTTAAGTATTGGCTTTATGAGTCTAAGAATTCAATCTGAATTGAGTGGAGCCCTAAAACTTTGAGGGGCGAAGCTAAACACTCTGGATTAGACTGCATAAACGCGGCATTCTTTTAGTTCCCACTTCGTTTGTACATTCCACAATTAAGTTTTCGTTTTTGTGCTGAAAATTTATCGTTATGTATGTTTTCGGCATTTATTAGCATATCATGTCTACTGCACTTCCGTTGAGTGCTTGAAACAGGAAATGCAACAGGCGGAAGTTAGCTACATGTCCTTCCGGTACATTCCATCCCTTTCAGTTAAATCATTTTGAGAAACCCTGCCTAAGCCTTGTGACACACTCCAATATTTATCTGGTAATTTAACTTTAAAAAGGTTGTAAATTACCGTTTACAGCTACCTAAGTGTTTTATTAATGAAATAATTTTACTTTCTTATAGTTTTTTCCGGGAAATGAACAGGTTTTTTCCCCAATGAAATTGAAAGTTTTTTTTTCTAGAATGATGTGCAGTTTCGTTATCCCTCTGATCAATCATTTTCTGCTCCGTAACAGAAAATAGACTTATAATGGATTATGAGGCTAGGAGTAAACAGAGAAAATCTTATCTTAAGAATCGATAACAATTTTCTGAAACTTTCATTAGCAGCAAGTTCGACCGGGTCCACTCGGAGCTTAGCGGTAAATGAAGCATTGCAAACAGGATTTTGCTGAGTTTACAGTTTGTAGTTTGAATTTTAGTGACGTCATGTGAAAACAAACAATATTAATTTCAGTTCTATGACTAGAACATCACCACCACCTATACCCCTAGTTGCTTTGTTCTAATGTCTGGAAAATTTGATAAATTTTAATGTGATATGGCCTAAAGTCGAAAGGCATACTTTTTTTTGTGCTATCTCCGAGCTCTTAAAGGGAGTGCAAGATTGACCGCTTTCCGGAATGAGAATAAATGCAGTAAACTCTAGGTGTCACTTATTTTGGCATTCAGTACATTGCAATATCGAGAAATCTGCTTGAAATAAAATATCCCGAAGTGTGTAGCATTTAAGTGGCCAAAAATCACTGTACAAGAGATTTGCAACGGAAGTTTTACGTATTATTAATCCGGCATAAGCTTAATCGAACGAGGATCAATGGAGGTTTGTGGGTAAATGATCACCAACCCCTCCCTTAAGTCAACATCGACACTTGCTTCTCACTTGGGGCAAAATTGTGACTTTAATTTGGGGAGGGGTAAGTGGTCAGTTAACCGGAAACCTCAATAGAACCCAATAATTTTCAGAATCATCTGGTCCAATCAATTCTCACTCAACACCATGACGGATAATACCATTTCGGATTCATTCCCTCGCCCAGTACAAGAAGAGGGACAGCAGGAAACGCCGGCCACACTTGAAATGCTGGCAGACCTTCTGCAAAAGAATCCTCATCTGCTACCCCTCCTACAGCCACAAGGACGTGGAAATGCGATAAGTAAAAGGCTACAACCCATCACCAGTGCCTTAGCAGCAGTGGCCTGTGGAAGCTATTCTTGGATCAGGTTTTTGTTAGTGTTCCTGTTGACAGCCCTTTTTAATGTTGTTAACCTGAATCCAGAAATACCGAGAGAAAGCCGCGCGCAGTTGGACAAGATTGAGAGGGATCTTGAGGAAGTAAAGAGGAAACACGATAAGGTGCTTCATGACACGACAAAAATGCAAGAAAAGGTATTGCCGCTATTTGCTGTTTTTGTTTGTTTGTTTGTTTTTACAAATATACTTAAAGGCCAGCTTAGGTATTAAATATTGAATTTACATATGTTTTGAGTTAATTATACATAGTGCTTTGAAGGCCTTCCAGAATAAAGTCCTGCTTTAGTACCATTAATGAACGCGCAGAATTGTGAAAGATAGAGTTAAGTTCTTTGTTAGGCAGTTATTACTCTGAATCCGGGAAGTTCTAGCTGATATAAAATTTAATTATATCAATTTTGAAATCACTGGTGATCCCTGCAATCTGATTGGCTCTTAAGAGTGTGATTTAATCACGAATCACACTATTTTTTTCCTCTAAATGACCTAAATCACATTTGTTGTAAATCACGTCATTCAGGGTCTAAATCGCATCATTTCTGTTTTAAATAGCACCATTTTCGCTCTATAATGCATCATTTCGAATAAATTCTGTTTCGTATACAAAATGATCTGTATTATAAAACATTCCAACGACTCAAAACATCCCCCCATTGATGAGCGTAAACCGTATTTCGGCCATTGCCCCAACAACGATCGTCACCCGCCCCTCTTTCGTTGAACATTCTAATCAGACGAGCGAAAAAACTACGTAGCCCTGGCAAAAATATTGAATACAGAAATTTTAAACGTTACTCAAGCGAAAACTTTGCTGCTGATTTACATGAGGCCTCCTGGGAGAAAGTTCACACCAGTTTGACTGTTGACGAAGCATGGAATGCATTTGCTGAAACACTTAACACAACAGCTGATAAACACGCACCTCTTTCAATAAAGAGAGTGCGTGCTGAAAGTTTACCATGGCTAACGTGTGAGATAAGGGAACTGATGCGAAAACGCGATTTCCACCATAAACGGGCGCAGAAAGAGAAGACAACTGAAGAATGGATTAAATATAAAGAGCTGCGAAATAAAACAACTAGCCTCATTAGAAATGCTAAACAAGATTACTACTCTAACTTGATTGAAGAAAATAAGAAAGACTCGTCCAAATTGTGGAAAACGTTGAAATCCGTCATTGCTACCGAAAAGATGTCAACCGTTGAGTCACTAGACACTAACAGCGGTGTTATTCAGGATCAGCATTAAACAGAGTGATGCAAGCTTCTTTTGGGATGACTTTCCGTGCTCTACGTAGCATTCCAAGGCGGGACGAGATCTTATTACCGATATGCTCAATGTGATCGTTCCAAGTTAGGCATGGATCCAGAATCACGCCCAGATATTTAAATTTGTATACCCTTTCAAGATCTTTGTCATTAACACTGACTGTGAATGACTGGACTGAGCTCAGTTTTTGATGGGTTCCCATAAGCATAACTTTGGTCTTCGAGTGATTTAACATGAGATAGTTTTGGTTCAACCATCCGACAACGTGATCGAGGTCTTGGGACAGAGCAGCCTCAATAGCTTGCACAGAAATGCTTTCAAAAAACAACAGGGTGTCGTTAGCGTAAAGATGGACTTTACGGTACTTTGTTACTGTCGGTAGATCGTTAATGTACATTATGAACAATAAAGGTCCCAAGACAGACCCCTGGGGCACACCATATAATATGGGTTCAGCGTTAGAATGAATGCCATTAATGATAACACTTTGAGTTCTATTAGTGAGATACGCATTGAACCAATTCACTGAAGACTTGCTTAGGCCAAGACCAGCTAATTTCGTAAGTAGTAAATCGTGGTCGAGGGTATCGAAAGCCTTAGATAGATCCAGAAATGCCAGGCCTGTAAGTTTTCCTTTGTCAATGTTGTGCAAAATAGTGTTTGTAATATCGATTAGGCTGGTAGCAGTAGAATGTAGTGGACGGAAACCGGATTGATAAGGAGATAGTAGCTTGTGCTGTAGTAAGAAATTATACACCACTTTCGTGAACTGCCTTTACCAGAATCTTTGCAAAGACTGGCAGAACTGAAATTGGGCGATAATCAGAGGGATCAGATTTTGAACCAGACTTGAACACTGGAGTTACGATGGCATGCTTCCAGCTTGCAGGAATAGATCCCTCATTTATCGATCTATTCATAAGTAATGCTAGGGGTGTGGCAAGTGCGTCGGCACCGTCCTTGAGGAGCCGTGCTGGGATATTATGTAATCCAGTAGATTTGTTGCTTTTCAATTTCTTGAGTTCTTTAGCTACAAAGGATTCACTGACTTGAGAAAGCTTGAAGTTGTTTGTGGATCGATTTGCAGGTGGTCTGGAGGCCGATAACACAGAAGTCATACACTGTCTCAGTTTTACAATTGCAGTAGAAAAATACTTGGCAAAGGTCTGCGAGATCTTCTTAGGATCTATGGTTCTACCGTTATTCGATTATTGTTGTGTTGTGTGGGATGGTTGCGGTCAGGGAAATAAGAACTACCTTGACCGTCTTCTCAAGCGAGCTGCGGGAATAATTGCGGGTCGCAAGGCTACCGATACTGATATACAGCAAACATTGAAATGGTCATCCCTACAATGTCGCAGAGAACACCAGAAGTGCATACAGGTCTGTAAGTGTATCAATGGCTTGGCTCCTGTTTATCTATTAGACGACTTCCACTCCTCGGAGCAGATCCATAACTACGACACTAGGAACAAACTGAAAGTCAAGAAACATCTAAATCATTTTAGTTAGTTTTCCACCTTCATGAGCTCTTCGAATGACGTTTTGCTTTTATTTCTATATTTTATTATTTATTCGTTTTCTTTTGCACAGATCTCCATTTAAACCAGCTATGCTGAACTGGAATTTCTGTATAAATAATGTTTATAAATAAATAAATAAACATTACAACATATTTTGAAATTTAGCCAAGGTTTGAAAGGTGAGCATGAAGAGGGCTAACCTCACAAACTTAGTACAAAATGATTTCAGATACTGTGCGAGCGTATCTAAAAAACGAGTCTCCTCCCTTGCGCAAGGCTCACGCTGGGTATTCAGTAAAATAGAAATACTGGGAAATATACTGAACGCCCCGTATGGACGGTGAAAAGTGAGAAAAGACTTCTCCTCTTCTCTTAATCCTTCCCATCTTCCTCGGCGCGCTATTAAGTTTTCCCCTTTCCTCAGCCTCCCTATGACACAATTGCTGGTTTTCAGTGTCACGCCATTCAAAATAGATCAAAATAAAAATCAAAACCGTCCAATAGACGAAGTCCAGAATCTGGGAAATGAAAGGAGGTACATATACAAAGACCCTCGCCAAGATTCAGGTCAGAGGAATATTTCGTATACGAGATATCCGAAGAAATGTTTTACCCAAATTTATAGAGATTTGTATGGAGACGCCATGCTGGTGCTCACCTGGATGAGCTCCAACATGGCGGACGGAAACCAACAGAAACATCTGTTACCGAGTTTTGCTACAAAAGCGTGAATTTATTCCTTGAGAAACTCATAAACATTAAAGTAATACTTTTTCTAATACATGAACTGTTTAAATAGCAAAATTTCCTGAAATAAGTCATTTTTTTAACCTACATGACAGCTCTCTTGGCCGTCATGTAAATATCGCGTCACGCAAAAACTTAGAAATTCAAGCGTCCTCTATCACAAAACCAAGAACCCTTTTGAAGCGAAAATTTGTATGAAAATTAGTTTTCAGCTGCTCTAATGCATCGTGAAAGTAAAATCTCGGTAGGATCGATAGTTTTTTAGTTTGAATTTTAGTGACGTCATGTGAAAACCAACAATAAGGCCCGGTTCAGATGCCGGATCTTAATTGCAGCTAAGCTAAATCAAGAAGGAGAAAAATGCTCATTTCTGTCAAACTGCTTACAAAATACGTTATAATAGTAATTCAGTTATACATTAGGTTCGGTGCATGAAATTAAAGTTCGGCTTCTAAATCAAATAAGCCGTTCCAAAGTCGCTCCAAAGGCGAAGTTCCCGGCCGGGCTTAGGCGAAAAGAACGGCTGAGGCGTTCCAAATTGAAACAGGCGTTCCTAATTGATTCAGGCGCCGAAATTTTTATATACTTAACTCAATGTATTAGGTTCGGCTCGCGAAAAGTTTGGCGTCTGAACCGGGCCTAAGGAGTTTAAGCAGCGAAGCTTTTGAGCAGTGGAAGGTCAACCGGAACTGAACCCTATCAAATTTGTATTGCTGAGTGCCTTTGCCCTTATAGGGATGATTTGCCCAAAAATTTGTTCAAAATCACATCTCAAGAGAGCAAAAAAGTCAACTTCCGGTTGACGCGCGTTTCTCAAAAACGTGGCTGACTAAACTCCCTAATGAAGTCTCTGAGGGGGGGAGAGTGCCCCGTCTTTTTTCGTGAATGGGGCAATGAACTAAGGGGATAAACCATGCAGGCTCAAGTAGCCACTAGTTTCCCCTTTCTCAAAGATACTTGTCAGTAATGGTTTAGACCATCCACCCTTTATTTCTTTGAAAATTATTTAGATCCAAACAGCTGCTGAAAGTTACTACAGGATCTCCCGTAACGATGACCTCGAAATGGAAATGGGACTAGTCAATTCCACATGTGTTCTGGGCACATGCCAAGATGCTTTGAAGTATTTGGAAGCTGAGATCTCTGACCTGCAGCGTGGGGCAAAACTGACCCCCACCCATATTCTTAAGCAAGTGGTCATTAGCACTGGTTTACTCATCGCAGCTGCTTTAACTGTTGGTTGTAAGTTCAATATGTTTAACAAATCGACCACAATTTTCCATGGTCTACACCCTTATAGACCGTAGAAATGACGCCATTTATAAAATGCCCAAAACTTTGTGAAAATGCCTGCGGATTGTGGTTCCACTACAAAGTTTTGAACATTTTACAAGTGGCGTCATTTCTATGGTCTATACTGAAGAGTGTAGACCATGGAAAATTGTAGTCGATTTGCTTTTTACGATAACATTTATTTTTAGTCTGCTGCAAAGTTTCTCGGAAAATCACGCGTGATATGTTACGTCATTTCCATGGTCTATCACTCTCATAGACCATAGCTCTTGTACAATAAGATCGCGAGGATTCGCTTAGTTACTGTAAAATCTCTTGTAGACAGGTTTTAAAACTTACATATACTTTATAGGCCTGGGGGAAGGAGCCAAAGGATAAGGTTCATTCAAATTAGTCTCCGTTTCTGATTGGCACAAAGCCCCCAGGTGATTCTTTATAACCGACAAACATTGACCAAATTTGGAAGGCGATTGCGTTATCTAGTAAAATGATGTCAATAGTGCAGGGAAACGCCAGAAAAAGACCCCGTATCCGAGAAGACCTGAGAACGAGGCTGGGTCAAATCTGTTATTTTGGTAGAGCTGGAGAACATGGCGGAAAATCTTACACTTTGTGAAGAGGAAATAGTAGCCTGCGTGGCAGGCGTTCGAAAGGGAAGGGGAAGGGAATTAGGGCGCGAGATCGCGCGCGAGGGAGGAGGGAGGAGGGAACGCCTGCAAGGAAGCCATTGTTTTCGCCATCCCGCCTACTAATTAACAAAAATAACAAAAATAACAAAAATAACGCAACTGTGAATGACTAGCTGTCAAATAAGTCTGGCCGCGATGCACGTATTCTAGTCGTATTTCTTGCACTGTTTTTCTTTTGTTTTCCTAAAGAAATCTAAAGAAAAGATACTATAAAAAAAGTTCAAATGCGGTCGTCCGTCCATCGAAGGAATCTTCCTTGAAAGTTGCAACGACGCATGCCGAGTTACATAAAATCCAGCATAAATCTATTCAAGTTGTTGCTGAAGGAATCGGGCTGGAAAACTATTTAATAAGAAATGTAGCGGCTCTTCGCAACTTTCAGTGCAATGTTTGTCTAAGAAAAATTAAAACACTTTGCCGTCACGCACTCAAAAGAAGCGGAGCACACAAAAGAACGCTTGTGGCGGGGAAAGAAGAGCTGAACTTCGAAGATCTGCAAGAAGGCAACAATTTATTATTAAAGTAAGTTCCTGGCGGTTTTATAACCGGCAAGAATAAGTCCTCAACCTAGAATCGCCAAAAGTTATAGATCGCTTCGTCTTCAATGATCTTGTTGTTGATAACGCGGGTCAAACAGCAGATAACAAGCACACAAGCAGCATGATTTTTCCTTTCTTTCTTCGGGCGAGTAAAACCTACAAGCCGTTAGGAGATGATACTTTTCAGAACCAGTCAGTAATATAAAACTCATCCGCTGACAGGCCTTTTCCTTCTATTATCCTTTGAAGCCGAAATTGATGCCTTCTAACGTTGAATTCCCGTAGAGGAATATCAACACGCTTCACTAACGACATATGTTTAGTTACTCAAATGGCGTGATGTTGATTTCAACCAATCGAAACAAGGCATTAATTCGAAGATTGACATTTAATTAATTCTGACCAATCACTATTTTTACGCTCGGAATCTGAGCGTAAAAAACGGAGAAAACAATAGCGTCCTTGCAGGCGTTCCTTTCCTTTCTTCCTCGCGCGCCCCACACGCTCTCGCGCGCCCAAATTTCCCCTTCCCCTTCCCCTTCTAAACGCCGGCCACGCAGGCTAAGGAAATAGCAAAACTACTTCCTAAAAACATAGCAAACAGTAAAATGACAACTCAGCGGCTTTAGGCCGGTACTCTCTAGTCTAGACGGGCCGGCGCGGTGGCACCGTGTATGGTTTTTATAAAATTGGAAAAGAAAGCTCTTCCGAAATGTTGCCCCAAATCAAAACAGTCACGCTGCTAGAGTAGGTAGATGGGATCGTGTTACTTTGGGGATCCTGCCGCTCTCAAATATAATAGGGTAGTGGACTTTTAATTCGGTCTCATCAACTGTACCAAGGTAAAGAAAATTTATTAAAGTCTCACTATATTTTACCCATCGCAACCCTCATTTATTTTATGCCTGAAATTATCAGACAACGTTTAGATTGAAGACAAACACCCTCTACTCTAGTACAAAGTGGTAACCGTAACTCCAACTATAAAGAATAATCACATCTTTTGAACTGCCCAGAGTGCTTCAAGTTGATAGTCTAATAAGAAGCTTACTTTTTTTCCCTCTCACTGAGTCTAGCTCACTTGGGAATCTGCTTAATGATCGTCGCTGGGATACTATTCGTTTGCAAGATGAATGCCCAGATTTACTTCAATAAGCAGCTGTTGTTGGCCAAATGCGAAGATTTCCGGAAGAACGAGCTGCGGAAAGCTGAGCAGTTGCATAAAGAGCTGGGACGTGATGTGGAGTATAAGCTGCCCTCCCTGAAAAAACAACTGGCTGTGTTGGATATTGAGGTGTCTCTGTATACTTCCTTGCACTCCCATTCCGACTGATGGAGAACTCTTCATCCTATAGTATAAACCGCCAAGACGATCAAAAGCTTAAGGACGTTTGTCATCGGCAAATTACAAGCTAATGGCGAATAGTTTTTTTAATCGTATTTAGCTACTAAGCAGGAGGGATATTCGTTGTACACAACAAACACTTAGTGATGCTTTAATTAAGTTTGGTCAACTTGCATTTAATTTCTAGTAGTTGCTTAAATAGGTGTCAGAAAATTACACAAAACGAATATAGGTAAAATGGACCAATAAGGTCTTGGTAGATTTGTATAGAATATTTCGTTAAGTTAGTTAACATTGCTTACCAAATGTAGATAAAACGTCAGCGCTGCCTCGTACCCAGACGTCTCTCTCTCTCTCTCGATGAAATGTGCGCGCGAAGGAAGGCGGAAAAGAGACACGGGCGCCTGCCGTCTGTACCCTTCCCACGGTCCCTTTCAGTTCATCACCAGTCGCTCGCCTTTACCTTGCGAAAAACGAAGCGTCTGAGGAGGAGGCTGGCGTCAGCCTATATAGTTCAAGCCTCACATTATAAAGGTAGTGAGTTCCATTGGAATCTCTTGATCGAGGGAGTGAAAGAGTTAAATTTGAGTTTCTTTGGTGCCAATAAGGTTCCGTTAGTACTGTAAAAGAAAGCTCATCGATCTGTAAAATTAGCACGATTTTATCTGGTTAGTTACTTGCTAATGTTTACTATAGATCCCCTTCCATACTCGTTTCCTCCTAGTGCTCTGAAGGGCGCAGTCCTAGAGCGCTTACCATTTATAAGGAAATTTCTTTAAAAAGTTTCTGACAAATGGAACTGGACTGGACTTGAAAAAACTTTTCTGAAATGAGGAGTGGGTTGGACCTGTACCATTTGCAAAACACCAGATAACGAGTGGGCCTGGGTTAAAACAAATATCCTTCTGCCCCAAGAGGAAGCATGGCACCGTTTAATCAGACAAATGGTACAAAAAATTTCAGTCGTTTCGGTAAAAACGGAAAAAAATGTAAGACCTCGAAAGGTATTAATTTTTTTCCTGCAAATTTCCACCGGAATAAACCGTTCCATTTAAATTCTCCCCGGAATTACGGGTTTAATTCCATACAAATGAAAAGCGCTCCTAAAATGGCTTTTTTCATCAAGCCTTTAAAAGGCCATTCCTAGTAGTTACCCCAAACCTCTGTTTCAAAGCGAGGCTAAGTACGAAGCCAGTGTATGAATATACCGGTAAAAATAATTTTTACCTGAAAGGTTTTGCACTTAGCCTTGCTTTGAAAGTAAGAGTTTTTAGATCTCTCAGCTGCCCCTTGCACAATTTTTTAGGGCTTTTCATTCGGCCTTAAACTGGCCTGTCTATTTCGAAACTCGCTAAATCAGGTGGATTTCAATTCCGAATCGATAAAATTGCTTTCCCAGTTCCCTTCCCTTCTGGATGCACTGCTCATTTGTAATTCAAAAATACAAGTTTTACTGTCCATTCGATGATGCAGTTGCAGGGTCAGTACAGTTGTAACTAACTGGGTTATTTCGTCGGCGCGCGCTGTAAACTAAAGCAATTTCCGCTAGAATATATTCACTTGCCGTATGTTGCTCTTTCCACTACGAATTTGAAAAAGGTCTTGAGTTGAAAAACTCGACAAGTTTACTTTATTTACCCATTTCCTCGTCGGCTAAAACTTGGGAAACCTTTAGGAACATGCTGTGTCAATTTTTTTCGCTTGAACTGACATTTTAAGCGATAGTAGAGCAGATATGCGCTTGAATTGTTCACTTTCTGTTAAAAGCATGAAATTTGGCATGATGATAGTTTTCAAGGCCCTAAAAAAGATAGGACATGGTGCCATCGCCAAAAAGTCCGTTAAGTGCGAAAAATAAGAGTTTTAAAAATGGCAGCCATTTTGAACCGGAAGTGAAATTAACATTTTCTTTAAAACATCTGAATTCTAGCAACTTGGATAAGAAAATGTCAGCAAATACCTAAGGCGGCTGTTTTTGCATACAAAGAGATATTATTTCAATGCAAATTGTCTAAAAAAATTGAATAGAGATGATATAAGGGGCCGCCAGCGAGACCGGAAGTCGGAACTTTTTAGGAATGAGCTTAAACTTCTGTTGTGCCTGCTAGTAATCTTTAATATTTTCTTTAAATCTAATCTATACACTCAATTTATCATCGTGTATAATCCATTACTCGGTGACCTAACGACTTGACACTTCATGCAGACGAGTGCTTGTAATCGAAAAAAAGAGTTTGGGATTGCCTTTCACGATTGTCACTCTTCTGGGCACAGCCCTTCTTACGAGCGTACTTGACTAGTTCCACCCTCAACTTTGTAATTTCTGACAGTGTTGTGCAGGAGAGTCGCCACTCTCCTCTTAGAGATATCCAGCCCCAATCTTGCAGACTAGGAACCGAGATGCTTGGTACCAGTGCCTGCTGACTCCATATGTGGCCATCATGGTTTGCCGTGCCGTTGAAATGTTTACTTGTAAGTAATGCAAGCCGGCTCAAAGAAACTATTTTTGGCTTCGTCAGTTGACGGCAAGGAACTACTTTTTCTATCGTATAGAAGAACGTGTAAGCGAAAACAACTCCGATTATTTCTGGAGGTGACTAGAAGTATTCATCATGTCACATCCTGTGAATGCATGGAACGGAGGAAGTGCAAGTGCAGCCTTTTTAGTAACTACGTTTAATTAGCAATCTCGTAGGTTGCAAGGTAGCGTAGATGTACATCAGTACCAAGATATATGATAGGGAAGCTAACTTGGCTTCATGGTAGAGAAGCTTCATGGGTAGTTAGAACGGAGAGTGGACTTAACGAAAATGTCTTGGACACAAAAAACATATATCTTGAAAGAAGGGAATCTGCTTTGTGATGTAGCATAACAATAAATGCTTTCTAGCGAATTGACTTCAAACGATGCAGAGAAAAGACTGGGACATCTGGCCCTAGACGACATGCGTTGCTTAATGTGCAAGGAATCTAAAAAGCACCTGCTTGTTCCGATCTTTACGAAAGAACTAGCTTTTTCCAGTTTCTTAGTATAGCTCCTGAGACACGTTTACCCCAGATCTTATTAGTCTTTAAGCTGTTCTCGGCGCTACATATTTGTCACATACTCTTTCCAAGAGAATACGTTTTACATGCTCAGGGGATTAACGTAAGTGATGCATATTCGGAAAACGCTTTTTCCTTATTTTCTTGCATGTGAACTTCAGCATGATAATTAGTGCTGCTCCGCAGTCCACGATAATTAAATGATATTCTGGGGGTGGTTACAGATTCGCTTGATAGTGAAATACCTGAAATACTAGTGAATTAAACCGCCGCTCGGTTATCTCCAGGTGGGTAAGCACCGGTCTACTGAGCGGAAAGCCGCTGTTTCAAACCCTGGCCGGACCAATTCTCGATCAGGATATTTAAATAACTGACGAGAAGTGCTGCCTTTTTAATGTCATCTGCAAACGGTTAGACTTTCTAGTCTTCTTTGGATTAAAAAAACCCCGTAAGCCCCGTGTGAGAGTCCTTGTTCATATAAAATGCTGTGGGAAGTTAAAGAACCCAGACACTGTTTGTAAGAGTAGGCTGAGTCGGGGACCCCTTTACCTTCCAAACGGATTTCCCGGAAACGGTTTGAAAATGGTAAACTTTGAAATGAGCAGGCGTTTTTTATCGTGAAAGCAAATTTCAATCCAATATGTACATGCACAGAGTGTTATTTATACTCCTCAATAACACACCTTAAATTACTTTGAAAGCCACAGTGCATTCTGCATTTTTAATAGTGGATCAACTCTCTTAAACCTTACAAATTTTTCAAAGTGGTCTCTATACATTTCCTTAAAAGGATAAGTTGAGAGAATGTGATAAATGATCAAAGCATTTTCCCGTAGGAGATCATTTTATTAATTTCTAAAAACCTAACCCCTTGACCTTTTGTATGGATATTGTGAGTCAGAAGAAAATTGATGTTGGGACTTAAAGGGTTAAAAGAAGTAAAAATAGATAATCTGTTTTTGCTAGTTTAATTTGTACGTATGTTTGGCCTTTCCTATGATTAAAAATGCGAATCATTGTTTCACATTTTTTTGTAAATTCACTACTGAAATGAATTGCTTTGAATGAGTTGCATCATCCATTGTATCCCGCTTTTACTTGCGGTTTTCTTATTTAAACTGCTAATTTGTAACACGGTTGACTTTTTTATACGACATAAATATCCGGAAAAACATAAAACAAACAATTTCGAAGTCATTTTGACCTTAACATGCTAAATTCGTGTACTTTCGGTTAGGTGATATTTACTTCCGGTCAAAATGGCGGCCGATTTAGTAATAACGCCAAAAACCGGTTTAACAGGAAAAATTTGCGATGGTACCATATCGCATATTAATAGCCACTATTAGTTTATATAATAAAAACAATTTCATCGTCATTTTAGCTTTAAAAAATGCTTAATTTTGTGTACTTTCGGTCAGATGATATTTACTTCCGGTCAAAATGGCGGCCAGTTTAATTATCACTCCAAAAACCAGTTTAACAGGTAAAATTTGCGATGGCACCATGTCACATATTAATAGTCATAATGAGTTCTGTCATTCCTGAAAATTTGGTGCTTTTAACAAAAAGTGAACAATCCGGCCCCAAATCTGCACATATCCGCCCTACTACGAGAAAAACCCGTATTTTGGAAGGCATCGTTTTTGCAAAACAAAGACTCATTACGCGTATAAGCTATCTCGAGTTCTCCCAACCTCTCTCGTGTTTATATCAGGCTATGCAAACACCGAAAACGTTTACTATTGCTTACAGTCAAAACAGGTCAAGCGTACCCCCCAAGATTCTATTAATGAATTGATTATTTGAAAAATGAATCCGTTAGTCGTTCCCGTACCTGGTGTCAAATTCAAAGCGGCATTTCTGCATGCGTAATGAGCAATCAATATTTTACGAGAACTTCTCTGTATTTGGTCAGATTGAAAATCTTTGAATGGATTAAGATTCTTAGAAGACATTTACATCAAATTCAGGAAAACGGAGCTGGTAGAAATTTCATAACTGCCTCGCGTGTGAATTCACGGCTCATTACACATGCAAGAATGCAGAGATCAATCTGAAATCTGCAACTAGCAACGGATTCAACTTTTGAATAATAAATTCATTAATGGATTCTTGGGGGGTACGCTTGACTTGGTTTGACTGTAAGTCAAAAATCGTATAGTATACAGTGTTTATTTGTGCTAAAAAACTGGGTTTTTTCAAGTTGCTCTATTTTTTTCTTTACCTAAACGAACTCCCCCTTTTTCAGTTCGCAGTGATTTTTCTCGTTCGTGACGAAGTAATTTGTTTTTCTACGTTCGTATTTTCATACCCTTAAAAACTTTTACAGCCCAAGTTGTTGAACTTTTTCTGGCTTTTGCCTCTGCGTCTGCCAAAAGTTGATTTCTATCTTGTTCACTCAGGTGTACAAACCACGCATTGCTTTTTTGAGTTGAAATTTTATCCAACTGGCAATCATTCTTTTCGTCTTTTTCAACAATTAGAAACTGAAAGCCAGGGTCAAAACACGGAAGTTCTGCAGCCATAATGGCGAAAAGGCGAAAATACAAATTTGTGTTTGGCGGAGAGTGTGATGTAGCTTGCGTGGACAGGGCTTAAAAACGGCTGGACATGCGCATTAAAACTCTGGCGTTCTTCCCGCCATTCGATTTTCAAAATGGCGGACGACGAATGAAAATTCTACACGTCATTGGGACGGCTATTTGCGACATCTTGCTCGCCCAGGGCCTTCAAATTCTGCGTTACTGAACGCAACGAGGACTGTTGCTTGGATTTGAGCCACGATGGCAGACATCGGAACGGTGTAGTGATTTTAATCAAGCGATCAACGCAACGTCCTCAAAAGCAATATTTCACCTTTTCAGAATTCAGTCAAGGTACAGTTTTGCCGTAATATAAGGTGGTCTCAGCTTGTATAAGGTTTTAAAGTGCATTTTCTTGTAGCTTATTTATTATTGTACAAAATATCAAATATGACTTTTTTTTCGTTCTGATGAAAATTTTTTATCGCTTCTTGTTTGTTGACGTCGTTGACATTGCATATGGAAGGAAAGAAGGCGCACCTCGTGAGTAGAGAACATTGTATTTTTCTGTTTTTTTTTGTCTTTAGCGTCTCCTCTTACGGCTGAATAGTAAGCGAAACGGAAACAGGAGTCCGCCGACAGTTGAAAGATTAGTTCATCTTTACTGTATATTTAAAGTGGGCGTAAAAAGTCTTGTACACACGGCTGTTAAGCATAATTTTGTTTTGTAAGTGATGGCGTTCGGAAAACTTGAAATTAATAAACTTCATGCGACTTCAATGTGTACCTTGTTGTTTTAATTTTCTGTCACCGTGAGCTACACTCTGCGGCTGGCCGCGTGCGTCTCCCTCCAGTGTTAAAGTTGTGACGTTATTTGAGTTTATAACCAGCCTGTCATCGGCCTATTTTTACTCTTTTTCGTGATGTTTTGTTTTCATGAGACAAGGCTAGCTTCCGGCCTTTTGCGGACGTGTTTGTATATAAGGGTGTAGAGGGACGATTTTGTGGTTTTGTTTGGAAATTTATCTGTTTGCAAAAGTACCATTTGGAGAAAACTAAAGATGTCACTAAAGAAAACAAACGAAACTGCTGCCCATGAACGTCCACAGAGCAGAGCTCAAAGTATGAAGAACTGAGGCGGAGAAAGGATTGGAATCCTGGAGAAGGAAAGGGACCTTGAAAGAGAAAGAAAAATGATTTAAATAACACTTAATAAAGGTGGCCACTTTAGTTTTCGTACACTATAGCAAACAAAACACATGCATGTGCAGTTTGTACCAAGAATGATCAATAATAAATGTAAAATTTACACCATTACTGATGTATACAAAAAGGCATCCAATCACTGTATCGAGACTCTTTTATGTATAAGTTCACATGCAACAGGCATTTCTCAGCAAAATTGGTCAAATCCAGAGGAAAAATGAGGACCTTCTGGACAAAATTATAATATTCTAAAAGAGAAAATTGAAAGGTAAACACTTCTAAAAGTCCTTTTAACAGTCCCGAGCAAATATACCAATTGACTGTAAGTTTATCTCTGTAGTACACTGGGAATAGTCACAAGTAAAATGAAAATGCCAACAGTTATTGTAAAATTCTCTTCCACAAGAGGACACATTATTTAGCACACTGTTTCTACAATTCCACCAGGCTCTGATCAGACACTACAACAATGGAGGAGAAACTCCATGACCCATTTACGGTGGAACATTTTTGTAACAAGCATGTACCTGCAACTTAACAAGTCATTTCTGATGCAAGATTCATTGATGAAAATCACACCCTTTCAGAGAAAAGAAGAAAGCCACAAAAATCAAGGGTTGCAGCAGTCTTGAATAGTTTGAGTTTCTTCCAAAACCAGGTAGTTTACTACAAGAAATGGCCAAATATTTCAATAGAGCCAAGAGGTTTTTCTAAAATAGGGCTATTTGTAAAAAATGCAAACTGTACATGAAGTACAAAACTACAGCAATTATGTCTTTACTGAGTAGTCAGGGTTAAAATAATTTTTTGACTGTTGTTGGTCATGCTGACTGGCCAAAGAAATTTCAGCTCAGTTAAGTCTATTGTTTGACAGGTCATGTCCAAAATATTAAAAACAAACAATAATTTTTTAAACCAGGAGCATAATTTTAACATAGTAGCTAAACAAGCAAAAATATAACTAAATTCAAATGCAAATACATTCAAATCCATTTACAATGTAAATGTACTGTTAAAATGACTGGCAAACCAAAAGTTAATCCAGACAAAATGGTCATCTTGGCCAGTGATTGTTTATTTACCGGTGGCTATTTTGAGCCTTGGTGGTAACCACTGAAACTAAACAAGACATTAAACAAGCAGTCATTGAAGCCAAGAGAGTAGTTGGCCAACTACAAGTAATGGCTGGGCAGCTAGACCACTTGGCTGATCAACTCTTAAGACAAGCCAGAAAATAATTTTTTAATGTGAAAATAACAATAATTCAATTTATTGAGCAGTACTAATGATCTACCAACAGACAGAAAAGGACATTAGTAGTGTACATTTAGGTGAAAACTGCAAGACAAGGTACATTGTGTATTGCAGAATAATTTTTTTCTTTGGTCTTTTGGATCATTGCATTCTACTTCTCCTGCTTTGCCTCTCTTTTCGTTATCAACTGCTCCTCTTTATTATGCACAAAGGGACATCTCTTCTCCACTACTGTGTCTTTATTGAACTATACAAGAGAAAAATTCCCTATATCTGCTGCTCTTCAAAGCCGTGTACTCTTGGACTTTTCTTCTATCTTCTTCATAACTTTCTGTCAAAGCATAAATAAATGTTAATCAGCCATAACAATTTTTAAACAGCTATGCAAATAAAGACCACTGCCTCCATGCCCCATCCCCTCCACATCCTTCCCAAAAGAATTAAATAGATGATTTAAATTCCTTGAATTATTGCCTGTAGCACTGGGCTGCTGTATGGTTTGCGAACTATTATGATTATTGAACTGGTATTTGGTTATTGGACTATTATCTTTCCAGGACTTATCAAGATAAATGCCATATACAAGACTATAGATAGCCATTCACCTAGAATGGAATGTCATTAGCTTGTGTATGACTGAACTTGTGATGTTGTTGATGAACTACTTGTCTTCATTGAACTACAACAAAAGTAAGGAATGTTCCTGTGTAGGCACTGCCCAACTGAAATAAGAACAACAGTCCATGCACTCAGTGGTAGAACAATCGACAATACATTTATTGAATGGTCCCTGATCAGTACACAAGTGCAAGAGGAAGAAAAAATTTGGCTGCACTGGTATTTTTGGCAGCAGAATTTTTTACAAACATCTTCAGTGACATATGGACAAAGCAGATTCAAAACATAAAACATTCCCAAAGTAAGAAAAAAGTATCAGGTATTGAAAAGATAGATTATAATATTTATGCTGGTATTATTTAAAATCTACAGTCGCTGTATCTGTCCCTCAAGAAATTTCTTGTGAAGTAAACAAAGAACTTAAGGCAAAATTGATTCTGTCTAAATAACCTGGCCAAGCCTTGCAGATAATTTTTTCATTTTCATTACTTTTTCAGCCCTAGGCTACCATTTTCCAGTTTTCATGCCAATTTAGACCAACATTGCCTTCCCCTTGGCTATGCTTTTCCTGGCCATGAGCCTAATCTTTGCCTGAAATGTGACATGCCAACCTGTGTGCACAACAGCAGCTTTGAAAACATAATTCGATTGTGCATAACACAAACCAACAATCCACAGACAACAGTTATTTCCGGATTGAGGAAGTAAACTGCCGTACATGTTACCCTTTGTTGGTACAACGGATGAAAGAACTGGCTCAGTCATTAATAAAAAGAAATGTGTTATTGAACAGTGTTTCCCAACTATCTGATCTTGAGACTGATTGTTGTAACAATGAAAATAAAAAAATTGTTACATAAATTTTGTATAAACTTACTATTCATGGACAATTTGAGTTTTTTAACTTGTAAAAGAGAAAGCAATAACTTGAACAACTTCAATCGGCGCGTGATCATTGGCACAAACATTTAACATAACCTAACCAAAAAAATTATTTCCAGATACCTTGCATAACAATGACGATCATGGCGGTGAAGATGATGACGAAGGGGATTTGTTCAACCAGAAAGCAGACGATGATACAGAAGACTTCGACGAGGACTGTTTAATATCCCACTTCGCGCACCTTTAACCGTATAGTACGAAAATCAAATGTCAAGCTTGAGGGGCCGTCATCAATCCATGGAAAAGGCCTCTGCGACACAAAATGGCTCTTCTAGAAGCCACTCAATTCAAAAAAGGCAATGACCAACAGTCGCAAACCACTTGTGTTGAACGTTAAGTTGTTGACAGTTTATTCCCTTCAAGACGTCTGCTTGCATCAAAACATGTTTCTCTTTTATCTATTGATTAAGTAGCCGAAGCACTATGTTTTGGGTATCAAAAATTACAAACTGAAAAATATCATTTAACAACACGTCCTGATATAGTAAGAACTTTGAAAAATGCGCCGAAATACAGCTCCGAATCGGCCACCGATCGTCGGCCATATTGACAACAAGATCATTCATTCTTAACTTTCCGCATGCGCAGTAACTGCGAGATCACTTTTTTACGTCACAACGTCTCGACCAATCAGCCGTTTTTAAGCCCTGTCGCTTGCGTGCATATGTTGCACTATAATGCACGCGTGACGTGTGCTGCGAGTTTTATGGAGATTTATAAATACCCAAGGTTAAAATTGCATTCTGATTGGTCAAGACCAGTTCATTTCTTGAGTGCTAAGCAAACCTTCAAGGTTCGTCCATAACTCAATAGTACACGCTATACCGACGTTTATCATTTGTTATGTAATATATTTTAAAATAAAAGCATTTAAATGCGTTTTGCTTACTGGAAGAAGCAAGATGACGCGAGTGGCGCGCTGTGTAATGTACAAATCATGTTTAACAAAGACTTCTCACGATCGATGAAGAAATTTTTCGCTGCATCAAGTGCGTTTCTGTCTCAATGCAAATTCAGAAGCCCCTCTAAGGATAAGACGAGACGGCGGCGCTCTAAGCTTTCATCAGCGTTCAACCTTGGAAAAATAGTAAACGGCTCATTGACCAAACAGAATGCGCGCTTATTTTTGTGATGTTATAAACTCTAATCAATAAAAACTTTACTTTTGTAGGGTTTCCGAGAAAAGCCGGATGCCTTAATTTCAAGAGAAAATCCAGTTTCATCCAGTTAAACTGGTTCCCAAGGTCACGTGCTTTTCTGGGTGCGCTAAGGTTGAAAACATCTAGAAGACCGCAAATACCATTTCTTCGTACCCTGCTGTTCGTAGGAGCTCTTTCGAAGTTTTTCTTCTATAATAGTTATTAAAAGTATTTTCCTTTGGGGAAACAATCTCGTTATCCAGCTAAGGTGAGTTGCATAAGATTATTGCATGGTGGTCTATTATATACTGAGGAACATGCCACGGAGAAAATGCAATTGTTTCGAACTGGTAAAAGTTCCAAAATCACGAACTGAATATTAAGACACAAATGGTATCAGTCCACGCTCAAATCAGACAACCGGGAATTCAAAGTGATGATGATGAGTTCAAATTAAAGATTAAAATCAAAATTTGAATTGGCTAATCTCCAAATTCTTGAAAACTAGATCAGCTAGTCTAGTCTAGTGCTTCTTGCATGCCAATTCGTAGTCGCCACGCATTCGCTAATTTATATTTGCGATACTCCATTTTAACTTGAAATTGAAAGGTAAGCTATTTTTTCCTTTTTAAAACTATCAGGCCACAAAAAGCCAAAGAATAAACTTCTGATTTACCTAGATTCCAAGGATAGTTTGAAACTGAAAGTAGTTTGAACAGCGGCAATTTCAGAGGATAAAAGAGAACCACCCTGATATAACAAACACTGGTGTTAATATCACTGTGGCCAGCGGAGAAAGGTGTTCAAGTTTGCTTTCCTCAACAACAGCTGATTTACCGAAGTCACTTAAGACTCCAATGGTGACGTGAACAATTTGATAATTTCAATCCCTACCATTTATTACCAAGCGATAAAATACATTTCACCGGCCTATGCATAGCTTTGATTTGGTTTCATCGGCAGCCATTGGTAATCGACGAAACAAGGTTCTCAAAGTTAGGTAACTTTAGACAGTTATTTTATGAGCTAGCCAGTCGACAATGGCTTGAAAAGACGAGAAAGACTCACAAAAGAAGATCTCTTATTCATCCAGTAAATCCTTTGTGTTCTTTTTTGGAAACTATTAGATAAGAGTGATTTCCTGGTGGCCTCATTGCACGCTATACGTATAATCACCTAAGGCGAGTTTGTTATAAGCCGTCTTTGATACTCACTTCATCTATGAACGATATTCGTTCTTTTCTATATTTCAGTCAGATATCTTTATGTAATGCACTTTAGCCTGACGTTATGAATCTGATTACGGTTAACTTTATTAAAGATCGAGGGGTCCATGAGGAAAATACGCGAACCGAAGAAACGCTGTCTTTATCTCTTATGCAGGGAGCTTAGTTTTAGTTTTCAGCTCTAGCAATTATGCTTATTTCTGTGTTTTCTGTGGAACACCGGCTTTCGTCTGGCAACTTTTCTCGGAAACGATTTATTTCGTTCAGTTCACTCTGAAACTAGAATTGAACCTGGAGGAAATGGTTGCCGTTGATTCTTCCTTAACAGTAAAAGCATTTTCCTTTTGGGGGAACAGTCTCGTTATCCAGCTGAGGTGAGTTGCATAATATTATTGTATGGTGGTCTCTGCTAAAGAAAATGCCAAGCATGCAGAAAATGCTATTTTTCTTCAGAGGCAAAAGTTCCAAAATGGAGATTAATTTCTTCAAACCGATATCAGTTGCAAATTTGTGAGTTGAATCTAGACTCAAATCTTTTATTAGGCTCAATACAGACAACCACGACTTTAAACTGATGATGATGAGTTCAAACCAGAACATTCAACAAGACTTTAAATTGCCTTATCACTGCCTTCTAGAAAGCGCGATTGGCCACTTTGATTTCGCTTTCCACGCCAATAATTCGTGGTCGTCCTTGCTAGCATAAGTTGCAATACCCGACTTTGAACTTGAAATCGTGAGTAACCAAAAAGGAAGTTATTTCGTAACCGTTACTGTGGCCACGGTATTGCGAAGGAAAGCCACTTTTTCCTTTAAAGTCTTGAATGGAGCCTCTTTGACTAGTTTGAAACTGAAAGTAGTTTGAACAGAGACAATTTCAGAGGCACAAAGCTGTCGCATGCTTCTTACTGCATCAAAGGATTCATTTTCAAGCAAATCACCTTACGCCGAGAGTTTATAGAGCAAACAGTGTTGTTATTGAATATCCTTCGTGACCAGAGAACGGTGTTATGCTGTCCTCAACATCTTTAATCTTTAATCACAGTTCGTAACCATACATAACTGATACAAATGAACTAATACTAATATATACAATCAAACAAAAATGCAAAAATGGTTAACAGGACGGCAGTAGGGGGAAACCAAATTCCCATGCTAAGACATACCCTCCAAAAAGAAAAAAGGAAAGAAAAAAGTTAATTAATTAATATATAAACATGTAATTAAAAGACTATAAATTAGGCTATAAATTATAAGCCTAGATGACTAATAATAATGCATAAACTTATATTAAAGACACTATGCCTAGTATTTTAAGGTAAAATTATGAGCGAAGGTACTTAATCAGTGAAACTTTAAAAGACTGAAGGCTAGGAGATGACATTACTTCAGAAGGCAAAGAGTTCCAATCATTAATATATCTATGAAAAAATGAATATTTAAAATAATTTGTACGGGCAACTTTAGGCCTTATCGTGAACATCAGCTAAAAGTCACTAAAGGGCAATGGCGACAAAACAATTTAATGTTTTCAATCTCTACTGCATGGTTTTATATTACTAAGCGAATAAAACATATGTCTCCAAGCTCTTTACATAGCTTCGTCTCGGTTCGGCGGCCATTGGTAATGGACATTGACGAAGTTAGGTAACTTTGCGGGTGAGTTTCTCTTCTGGGCTAGCCAGTCGACAACTTGAAAAACTGAGAAGACGACTCAATAATCGACATCTCTTATTCATCTAAGTAAATCCTTCGTTTTTTTCTTGAAACTATAAGATGAGAGTTATTTTCTCGTGGCTTTATTGCTAGGATCCCAGGCAGACGTTCTTAGCGCTTCGTTTGAGCAGATAATCAGTCAACTAAGGCGAGCTCGGTATGGGATCATTATAAACACTCAAACTTACTCACTTCATCTATGAACGATATTCATTCTTTTCTATATTTCAGATATATTTATGAAATGCACTTAATAGCCTGACCCTGTGAATTACAGTCAGGAAATGACGGATCAAGCAGCTAGTCCAAGAGTAAAATACTAATATCCGAATCGAAGGAACGCGTCTTAGGCAAAACTCTCTCAGGGAAGCTTAAGTTTTCAGCTGTATAATAATTGTTTATTTCGCGTTGTCTGTGGGACTTCTGCTGTCGCCCAATAGCTTTTTCTCGGAAAACGATCGTGAATGAACTTCGTCTAATGAAGTACTTCTCGTTTAGTATAATGAGACTATAACTGAACCTAGAGAAAATGTTTGCTCAAGTTATTACCGACAAATACTTGTTCGTTTTTTTATGAGGACATTTGCGACAGATAAACATCACATTATTGACCATATTACGCCAAATCGTTGAAAATTGTCTTGAATTTGTTGGTGGAATTTCTTAATCTCACTTCAGCAAGAACAAGTGCGACGTGAGCAGCCTCAGCCCCATTCGAAGAGGTACAATATAATGGAACGAGATAAAAAGTGAATAAAGAGGCTGGGACGGTATTGAAAATAACAGAATGGACTCTTTATAAACTCGATTCTGAGGGGAAGACTATAAATGCGTTTAAATAAACTTTTCAACGTTTTACGACGAGGGCGTACTAGGGATGAATTTTAAAACAATTTGTAAAAGGCAAGCTGATAGAAAACAGCCTCAGCCTAGTTCAAACCTCAGATTATATATTTAGAGGTGATGAAATAAAGTGCAAGAAATTGTGATGATTTCAACTGATCATTGTTATACATATAATAAGATAAAGTTTGCTCACTAGAAGTAGGAGGATGACGAGAGTTTTGTCGTGTCGAACTAGTGTGCAAATCATTGATTTTAAAGACTTCTAGTTGAAGAAACCCTACGCTTGGGTTTGGATTAAAAGATCTTTCTTATGTTATTTTGAATCACTTTTAAACCCTTGCTCACATTAGATTAAGATGAGAACCCGCGCCTTGGCTCTCATCAGCATTCAACAATGAAAGGATAATAAATGGTTTATTGACCAATCAGAGTGCGAGCTTATTTTTGCGATGACATTAACTTCAATAATATCTCTACCATTGTTGGATTTCTAAGGAAAGCAGGATGCCTCTGCGAAAGGAAAACAAGCTTCATCCAGCTAAACTGGTTTCCCACTCAAGGTCACGTGATCTGTTGAGTGCTGCAAGGCGTTGTTCATCTGAATGACGAAGCTCATTTCCTCGTACCCCGTTCGACGGTAACTCTTTCTGCATCACTCCTCTATAAGCCATTTTCCTTTGGGTGAACAATTTCGTTAACCGGCTAAGGTGAGTTGCCTAAGATTATTGCATGGTAGTCTAAGCTGAAGAATATCCCACGTATGCTACTTTCTTCAATCGCGACTCGAATATAGACACAAAATGATATGTATGCTCAAACTAGACAACTTTGAATTTCAAAGTAACGATGTGAGTTCAAACAAGAAGCTACCTCTTTGAAAGCGCGATTCGCCACATGAATTTCAACTCACGCTTTTCACCAATTCACAGTCGGGACGCTTTCGCTCGTTTATAATTGCGACAAAACTTGCTGCGATACTCAACTTTGAACTTAAGTACGCGAGCTGCAGAAATGATAGTTACTTTATACCCGTTACCGAGGACACGCTATTTCGTAGAAAAGTGAACTTTTTCCTTCTTAAAACTATCAAGCCACTGGAAGAAGTTCGACAGAGACAAAATTTCAGAAAATCAAACAGAGCTCAGCAACGTTTTATAGCCATAGAATGGGAGATCGTACACAGGGCTTAAGCACTTTTCCGCTTTTTCAAATGAGTCATCAGATTACAAGAGATAAAAGCGACGAAAACTGAAGCATTACCTTCATAGGGGAATCGCTTTAGAGAACGATGTAGTTTACTTTCCTCAGCAATGGCGGCTCATAAGTCACTAAAGGCCAATGAATCGCGTACGAAAACATTTATTGACTTCAGTATCTAGTGGTTATTATCAAGCGAATAGATATTATTCTCCAGCCTGTATATGAACATTATCTTACGATAGCAGCTTATTCGTTTCGGTTCCATCGGATTCAACGTTTTGCGACGAGAGTGGTGAGTATTAAGGGACAAGTTTCAAAACTTTATAGAACAGTCTCAGCTTATGTATTGATAGCTAGTGGGTTCTATTTGAGTCTCTGGATGAAATAAAGTACAAGAAAGTGTGATGATTTCATTGGAAATAAGCTTTTTAGGCAGTTAGTTGTTATTTCAACAACTTCCAATGGAGACTGTTTTGCTTTCTGCTCTTTGGTCAGTTAAGATTGAAAGAGCTTAACTTGAATTTTGAAGAATTGGTTCCTCTAAAAAGTCATTCAGGAAACATAGCATATCATCCCCTTGATTAACCACCGGATTAAGAGAAAGTACTTATTTAGTTTGAGACTAGTCCTTTATAGTTGCCAATCAGTGATTTCTTTCCCTTAGTACTTTTAGCAGGTTGGTACTTATCTAACACAGGCATTCGTCTTGCTTATCATCATTCGTCTTGCTCATCGATGCAGAAATCTTCCGCTGCATCATGTGCGTTTCTGTCTCAAAGGAGATTGAAAAAACTTTCTTAGAATAAGATCAGACGGCGGCGCTCTAACTCCCATCAGCGTTCAACAATGAACGAATAGTAAATAGCTTATTGACAAGTTAGAGTGCGCGCTTATTTTTGTGATGATATAAACTTCTGATCAATGAAAACGTTGCTTTTGTTGGATTTCCGAGAAAAGCGGGATGCCTTAATTTCAAGAGAAAATCCAGTTTAACTGGTTCCCAATCAAGGTCACGTGCTTTTCTAGGTGCGGTAGGGTTGAAAACATCTAGAAGACCAACGCCATTTCTTCGTACCCTGATGTTCGTAGGAACTCTTTCGTTAAGTTTTTCTTCTATAATAGTTATCACAAGCATTTTCCTTTGGGGGAACAATCTCGTTATCCAGTTAAGGTGAGTTGCATAAGATTATTGCAAGGTGTTATATTATATACTGAGGAACATGTCAGGGGGGAAAATGCAATTTTAATCACGAATTGAATATAGAAACAAAGGTATCTACGCTCAAATCAGACAACGGCGAATTCAAAGTGACTATGATGAGTTCAAATTAACGATTAAATTCAAACTTTGAATCAGAGGCTAATCTCCACCTTCTTGAAAACGAGATCCGCTAGTCTTTGAACTCGAACTTCTTACATGCCAATTCGTAGTCGCCTCGCAGGCATTAGCTAGTTTATATTTGCGATACTTCATTAATGAACTTGGAATCGTAAGGTAAGAAATTTTTTCTATTAAAGCTATCAGGCTAAGAAAAGCCAAAGAATAAACTTCTGATTTACCTAGATTCTAAGGATAGTTTGAAACTGGAAGTTATAGTTTGAGCAGGGACAATCTCAGAGGATAAAAGAGACTGAACCACCTTGATATAGCAAACACTGGCAGGTGTAAATATCACTGTGGTAAGCAGAGAACGGTGTTCAAGTTTGCTTTCCTCAAAAACAGCTTATGTACTGAAGTTAGTTAAATGGCCAATGGTAAAGTGAACAATTTGATACTTTCAATCCCTACACTATTACCGAGCGATTAAATGTATTTCTCCGGCCTATACATAGCTTTGATTCGGTTCCTTCGGCGGCCATTGGTAATCGACGAAACAATATTCTCAAAGTTAAGTAACTTTAAACAGTTGTTTTATAAGTTAGCCAGTCGACAATGCATGGCTTGAAAAGGCGAGAAAGACTCACAAATTAAAGAAGATCTCTTATTCACCCAAGTGAATCCTTTGTGCTCTTTTTTGGAAACTATTAGATAAGAGTGATTTTCTCGTGGCTTCATTGCGCGCTATACGTATTATTACCTAAGGCGGGCTTATTATAAGGTCTTCGATACTGACGTCATCTTTGAACGATTTTCGTTCTTTAAAATATTCCATTCAGATATCTTTATGTAATGCACTTTAGCCTGACGTTGTGAATCTGATTACCGTTTGGTAAAAATCGAGCGGTCCATGATGGAAATATCCGTACCGAAGAAACGCGGTCTTCATCTCTCATGCAGGGAGCTTTAGTTTTCAACTCTAGCTATTATGCTTATTTCTGTGTTGTCTGCGGGACTCCAGCTTTCGTCTGGCAACTTTTCTCGGAAAAGTTTTTTCGTTCAGTACCCTCTGAAACTGGGAATTGGACCTGGAGGAAATGGTTGTCGTTATTCTTCCATATCGTTATCGAGGTGATGTGAGTTGCATAAGATTATTCTATGATGGTCTTTGCTAAAGGAAATGACACGCAGAAACTGTTATCTTTCTTCAGAGGTAAAACTTCCGAAATGGAGAAAGTAGGGCTTTGTTGTTTTCTGTCGACTCGCCAAGTTTATAGCCAAAAGGGTTTGTTGTGTCGTTCTTCGCATGAAGTGCTCACAAAATGGCGGCTCGGTTGCTCGAGGTAAGACGTCGTCTTCCTGTACCATTCTTTTTCCTATTTACATGAGACGTAGAATTTTTGCAAACATTTGCTTTCAAATTTGTTTGTGATAAATAAACTTCGATTTTTGGACCAAATTTTCTAGTTAGGAAACACTGAGTTCAAGAAACGGCTTCTTCTACGCGAATAGACGGGAGTTGTAAACAATCAGTCGAGCACAAAACTCAGCTACAGTAAATGAAAAACCACCGTTTTGAATCCTTCCAAGTCTTTTCTTGCCTTAAAAAAAGTCAACCCTACTATTTGGTTGACTTTTAAAAGATCGTTCTCTAAAAAAAAAATGGGAAAAACACCGAGCTCACACATTATCCACTCGCTAGGAGGTGAATATTTAACAATTATTCCTCGAGCCCGAATGGGCTCTGAGTGAATAGCCCATGACGCCGAAGGCCGAATGGGCTATTGACTCAGAGGCCGTGAGTGCGAGAGGAATAATTGTTTTAGTAAAATCCAACTAATTGGTCAAAAATATCGAGAATAAAACAAGTTTAGCTAGTTAAAGCTAGTCTAAAATCCTTTTTTTGCAGCCCAAAAGCCCGCGCTTTTCGCTACTAGTGGGCTATAACATGTAGCCTAGTAGTAGCTCAACCAATCAGAACGCAGCATTGATAATAGACCACTAGTTGGATTTTACTAATGTTGAATAGTCCGAGATAGCCAACCAATCTGATTGCTTAAATCACCAAGATCACTGAGTGTGTATATACTAAATATATATATATGTGTGATTTTACTAAAAGGTGCCCGCTAAGTTTTCGCTTGGACACGAGCATCGCCGGTGTTCAAGCCAGTGTAGCCAGAAAAAACCAGGGGCCTTGGCGTCTTGGTAGGTGTCAGCAGACAGCCCAGGGCCAGTCCTATCCGTGGGTGGGTGGCTTCCTTGTTTTATGTGAAAACCAGGGGGGGAGGGAGGAGAGATTTTGCCACATTGATTAGAGTTTTATGTCAGAAAGCAGGGCAAAGTCAGAGAATGTTTCCCGTGGCCTAGGCCAGCCAAATCAATGCGGTGACTCATAACGCTACTAGCAGAGCTTGGGGGAAGTGATTGACTAGCCATAAGCTTCGTGGGTGGGGAGGGTGAGTAGTTGCTCCTTGGACTTGGCCGTCTAGAGGCACCTTGTATGAAATCCAGTCAGATATGTATATATATTTGGACTTTACAAGACTCTAGTATAAGAAACCTTTCCAGACAAAACAGAAAGTTGTAAAGAAAGGTAGACCCTATATATAGCAACATTAGCAACTGAAAAAATGTAATCTTTGTCTTTATGAAAAGTTCATCATCATCCGTAAAAAAGAGCTTTGTAGCCTAAACAGGCGAAACGAACTAGCGACTTCATGCCCCCACAGAAACAGATATATATGTACTTCAGAACTCTAGAGTAACGTAACTAACACACAATCCATCTGTTACCTAGGTACAATCTCTTAACGCATCCCTATCAACCACCCATATTTTACTGCCTGCTTTTAATTTTAACGGTCAACCGTTAAAGTTGCCTGATGAGTGTGGTCCTACAATTTCGGACCATACGAAACAGCGCTGTCGCAATAAACGATCGATGATTACTCCTGAAGCCTGAGCCCCTGTGATTATTAATAGTCAATGCTCTTCAATGAAATGAATTGAGCGCTCTACGAAATACATTCCACCCAGAATTCAAGTATTTACATACAGACATTCAATATATTACAAAAGTGTTAGTTAAGGAGTAAACAGACGTAAATTGTAAGTAAAAGAATTAAAAGTACTTTCTTGGAGAGGAAGCTCAGCCTGATTGAAACCATGATCAGGGGCTTATTATATGAGCTTGCTCCCTAACCTAAGACTAAATATAATGAATAAATAAGCGGCGAAGTCATACTAAAATATAATTAGGATTAAAAAAACTCGATAAGGAAGGGCCTATGGACTGGCAAATTTCGTTCGCCATTACGAGGTTTCGTTACTCGCTGTATCGAGGTTCTTTTTCATATATTTTCTATAACTGGCGTAAAGAAAATCGTTCGTTATATCGAGGATTTGTAGAAGGTACAAGTGTAATAAGTAGACCCAAGTGTAATAAACAAAATGGTCCCATCTGTAATAACATTTCAAACCCAAATGTGTACGAAAGGTCCTGTCGGTAACAACATTTGGACCCAAGTGTAATAAAGGTCTCATCTGTTATGACTGAGATAATATGAGATATATCCACAACAGTCTATACATGGTTTTATTATATGGCCATGTCTCAAGAGGACTGGAAACAAACAAATTCAAGAATTTGATTGGCTAAAATCGATCTTGACCGCGGTCTAGATTTGCCCATCTAGACCGGCATCTAGACCGATCTTGTTGTAACAGTTGTCCTCAAAAAGTTACAAACAAAAACTATGAAAAAATTAGCTTGTTCCTGTTAATAATACTAATTATAAATGGAAGAATGAGTGGACCTTCACGAGAAAGCAGGTAAAGAAAACGAGCAAACATTGGCAAATTTGAGTCCTGCCGAGGAAGCTATGAGCAAAGATGAAATCGAAATTTATGTTTTTGTGCCTTTGCTTTCTTGTTTGGCCATATAAGAAACATCTTATTAACCGAGCTAGGTCGGTCTGTTTGGGAGAATCTTGACCTCGGTCGCTGGTACAGACCTCAATGCGTTCGGTCTGCACTGGCGACCTCGGTCAAGATTCTCCCATACAGACCTCCCGCTCGGTTAATAAGAGCTAAATCTTAACTTACAAGACTGACAGCATGGGTCATGTGACCAAACGGGAACGGGAAAAATACCACAGAATCTATCTAGCAATGGCTCTCGGTTTAAGTTTTGGCAAATTTATAACTGGCTATATATTCGTCGCTTCAGAACAAATAAATAATTTATGTCATTCGCGTTCGCTTATGTAAAATGTCAGGCTAAACAGACTGAAACAGTTTTCAACCCGGTGGGATCTGTTATTCTCTCTGTCTTCTTGTCATTTTCAGTACTTCACTTACGGCTGAATGTTATTGATAAGATTTCATGACTGTCAGTACTTGTACATAAAAGGGGTACCTTTAATTTAAAGTTGTTTCTAATACATTAGTGAAATCTAATAAAGCATATGCAATTGCTAAGTACAAATTATATGACTTAAAAAAATCGATGATCGAACGAATAAAGATAACATAAGAATTTCAACGTTATAACAACAAAAAGTACTCTCGTAAGAGCGCAGTAAAACAGTACTGAGCACAAATTTTCTTCGGCAATGGCCTTATCTTTCAATGGCCAATGCTGTTTAGCTAATACTTTTCTAACCAAACTACTGGGTGTAAAATTCAGTTTGACAGTGTCGTGAAAGCCATGATGTTAAAACTAAATGGTAGGAGTTTGTGTTTGTTTCCGCAGGTCACGTGATTTTACACTTTTTACCTCTTATTGGCCATAATTTGTCGTTACCGGTTTGAGTATGAAAGTAACTTTTACAAAAGTATAATACGGCCTTTATTACACTTCGGTCCAAATGTTATTACAGATAACACCTTTATTACGCTTCGGTTCAAAATGTTGATACAGATAAGACCTTTATTACGCTTGCGTTCAAAATGTTAATACGGATGGCACTTTTATCTTTTATCTTTTTGTCTTTGCATGTCCTAAGTTCTAATGCTCGAATGATGACACATTTGTCTTTGTCAGCCGTGCGTGGGCGAGCGGCGATTAGTTTGCTCCGTGCTTCCCTCATCGAATATTCCACGTTTATTAAAAAAATTTAACATGACTCAGAGGCTTTTCTTTTTCGCGACTTCATCGTCTTGCAATTCCAGTAAGAGATCTAAGCACAAAAAAAACTAAACCAAATATAGAAATATGGCCATAAAGCCTCGAGTCATGTTAGAATTGTAAATATCAAACCTGGGCTAGCCCGCACGGGTAGATATTTATGCCCTATATATTTTTTTCCAGCAAATCAAAATGTTACAATGATCTGCCTCGACATAGGCTACGTATGATATTCTAAGCAAACAACATCCTTTTTACCGAACGAAATCAACATTGTTTATTTTTTAATATGATAAAAAAAAGGCTTATAGTACCGTTTACTCTTGCCTTTTTGCAGGACATATTAGGTAAGAAAATGGAAATTGGAAATACCCTGGAGTCTGCAGCAAAGATCGTTAATGGAATGGGGCAAGAATTCACCAACACATTTGAGGTCTTGGGAAACATAAAGGAATGCTTCCAAGACGTTCTAAGGCACAACTTGGAAGATCTTTTGATACAAAACCTGTGCTACTCTGTGCTGTGTGGTGGTTTCACGCTGCTGAAATGTTGCTACGCAAATCTTAAAAAAACGATCCAGGAAATGGAGAAAGAGGAACTACCTAACAGATTACATCCATATGTCAGGGAGATAAGAAATTATTTTGAGTCCATGGATAAAAAGCTCCAGGGGTTAGATGATATCGCGACAGAGATATGGACAACGGCAAGTACTTTTCTTAAGGACTTTTGCGCTAAATATTTATCACGTACTTATGAGCTCCTACAACTTATTTTTGCCGCGCTGTCATAAATCCCACGTCAGCCTTCGAATGGCGTTTGAAAGGGCAGGTAACAGGTAGCTGCCGTTAATTTGTTTGCAGTTTTAGGTGACACCTATTCTTTTATCAGAACTTATTAAACCCTTCAAATCGAGATTATTCCGGTGAGCTGGATATTATTGTCAAAAGAGGGCAAATTCTCATGGTGTTAAACGAATCTAAAGGACTGTATTCAAGTTCTTCGTGAGTGTGTGAGGTGTGTGTACCGTAAAATACCTAATAAACGCCCACTTCCAAACAAACGCCTCTTATCTAATAAACGCCCCCCTCTTCGCTGCAGAAATTGTATTGGACGCCCTCTTTAATAGATGGCCCCTGTCTTAAAGACGCCCCTTAATATTTTTGCCGAACTCTTATTAGTTTGGTCGAGCTTGTGGGAGGCAGCGTGGCCGAGTGCTTAGAGCGTTGGACTTGCAATTCGGAGGCCCGAGTTCAAGTCCCGCCCTGACCGCTTGCTGGATTTGTTCACAGTAGTCCTGAGTTCAAATCCTCGGGCACGCATGTAAATAGCCAGCCAGTTTGCCTCCGGCCAGTTGGGATTGTTAACCCCGTTATGTTTGACTATATTTGGATGATATGTTTCAGTCATTTGCTCGGCCCCACTAGCATAAATGCTATGAATACTGCCGAGGGTAAATAAACGAATTATTTATTTTTTTATTCATTTATTTAGAGCTATGATTCAGATTAAACACCCCTTCTTGGACCCCTAAATTAAAGAGACACCCCGAGCGTTTATTAGGTCATTTACGGTATGTGTGTTTACTTCGTCCATTGTAATAATTAAGATACGTCCTGTAGCGAATTTTTCGTACCAAAGAAGGCTAACATCTGTGCACTTCCAAAAAATGTCAGGCAGACTCAACCCCCCAAAGATTTAAAACCATCAGCTCCCTTTGTATTTCTTAATACAGTCAGCCACATAATAAATGTTAGATCAAATTAACGAAATAGTAGCAATAAGGACATAGAGCACTTTTGACAGGAAATATTTCATACACTTTTTAGATATAAAGGCTGAATATGACAATTAATAATATTATTGAAGGAGGCTAATTTTGATATAAAGAATTTTGTAGATCGAGGAGGGGATTATCCACCGAGTTCGAAGGACGACTGTCTTTGTTAAAACATTCTGTTAGTTCTGCGCTTATGCCATTATGACCAAAGCAGCTGAGCTGCCACGCCGGTGTGTTAGTGGCACTACTCGCCAATCATTGACGTCGCAGGGACTGAAGTCAATGATTGAATATTACCTACAACTCCCAAATTTGGTTAGCACGAGCTGGTAATAAAGAATCAGAAACAACGAAACATTTTGAATGAATAATAAGATAAGAGAAATAATGTAAAACTACGATTGTGGTCTCCGCCACAGAATTGCCTAAATTCGAAAAAGAAGACAAGTTATTCCAAATATTCCAGGTCTATTTTAATTCATAATTAATGAATGAAGCTGAGTATCTTATGAAGAATTATAGAGATCGAGGAGAGTGTTATCCATCGAGGCCGTAGGCCGAGGCGGATAACACCCTCAGAGATTTCCATAATTCTTCATATGATACGAAAGCCGAATTCAATAATTGTTTTATTATTCATTCAAAATAATTCCTAGTTTAAAAACATGGCTAAAACATGCTTACCTCCATCGATGTTTAAGTTCATCTTCGATAGTGCACGTTTAGGGTTGATCAGCTCTACAAATATTCTCCAAGTAGCAGCTGTCGCCCTTCGAGTTGTCTTCTTGCTGTTATTGCCATGTTTTCAGTCATTTTTTTGCCTAGTTCTTACTCCTGAAACGAGCGGAAATGAGCGCCATTTTTCAAGTTCACAACCAAAACAATTCATCCTCGTCCGCAGGTCTTCTCGGTTAACAGTGCATTAACCTACAAGAACGCTGCATTTTTGACGTCATTTCCTTGCTAAACACAAAATTCTTCTAAATTTGTCATCAGTAACTGGTTTTGATGAATTAAAAGTGTGCTTTTAGCCAATCAGAACCGGGGAAATATTTTGAATGAATAATAAAAGTATTTATTAAAGAAATGTTTATTAATGAAACGATCTGGCTATTTTTTGTACGTGAAGGTCATCATTCAATTTAACCCGGTTCTATCCATATGTTTATGAAATTCAGTCTCGCTGAATTTACTCCCTTTCTTTATAAATCCTTACGCAGATCAGGGAATCTAAACCCCGAAAATACAGACTAACCGCAGAGGAAAAGTTTGAGCTGAAAATGCTAATGAGGAATTTCAAGAGAGATTTGAAAACTACTGAGGACAAGTACAAAGACGCAGATACAGCCCTGAAGTCTCTTCAGTCGGAGCTCGAAACCTACCTAGCAAAGGAAGGCGTTTTAGCTGTAGGTGGGGCAGCACTGATAGGGGCAGGCGTTGGCGCAGCTTGCGGAGTAGGTGAGTAAATCGTAGGACAGCTTGACAGCAGATCATTCAGTTTTCGTTGAATACATAATCTGTCCTTCAAGGGAGAAATTTGCAAAAGCTAAGCAAAGTACTTCGAAGTTAAGGTTGTTACTTTCACTGTTCAATTTTAAGGTATTACAAACATTCGGGTAGTTTTCTAAACTTTTTGAAAGCTTACAAAGATAAACTTCTGAGTGTTTGAAAACCCAACTTCGACGAAGCTGATGTCATCGATTGCCAGAGCCAATTTCCTGATTCTAAGAGAAAATGCTTTCGACGAAAATGCTTCAGGCTTTGAGAAAAACAAAAGGAAAATTAGGTCAACGAATCAATTATTAATCCTTGCCCATTTTTACAGTTTTAGTACATCCTATCAATAATGTAGAAATATAGTTAACACTTTGGACGTTTGAGCGCGGTGGAACTCAGTCTTGTGACACTGTGAAGCCTCAAAGAGTTTTCTCTCAATCACAATAAATACAAAAATGACGTCTAATATATACAAATCACACAGTAGAGTATAAGAATATAAGGTGTAATTAAGAATAGATATGTCAAATCACTCAACATACAGAATGGATATTACGGAACGCATGTTTTTCTTTGATTATAATACATTACCACGGCATTGCCAAATAAATTCAAATTGATTTAATATTTACATGACGTTTATTGTTGATCTGGACGTTTTTAAGCTTTTTAGTTTTACTTCACATTTATTATTGATTAACTTGTAAAATAATTTATCTGTGTGTTTTGCCTTTCAGCTAAGGAGATTCTCATGGGAAGTCAACAATTGGCGGACGTTGCTGCTAAAGCAGCCATGCTAGGTGCAGCGGTAGGGGCCTTAGCGGAAGTTTATTCCATCAACCGTAAGTATGAAGCATGTGTGTTCGAGATCAATAGCCTCCAGGCTGACCTAAGAATCCTAAGAAGTAGGATCAAAGAAAACTATCCACTGCTTGACGATTTGAAGGAGACAATGGGCGAATTGAATGTTGTGTAGCGAGTCTGATTTAGTCTCAGACTAAATACTGTAGTTACCTGGGCTATAACACTGGTGTACTACCTAATTCGAACTAATAGCACGTGATGTCTTTGTCAACATAACTGTGTTAAAAGCAGCTACTTAGAAAGTTAAACACATTCAACTAATTCCCCATTCACAACAACTAAATAAACATGTTTAATAAAACTAGGTTAATAAAATATGACAACTGAGTAACACAAAACTAGAATTCAAGTTTTTAAACAGAGTTCAATTGATTTTTAACATGCTACAACATTGCGCTAAATTTCCCATCAATAAAAGTACATCCGCAACTTTCATAAGAAAAAAACTAAAACGAGTGTAACTAAAAAGCTTTTAAACATGTTTAAGTTCTGGTGTGAATGGGGCATAAGACTGACTGTCAGTTTATATTTTCACTGACGATAAAAATTCCAAAAATGCGTCTCACGAGCCTTGTCTTTTCTGTTTTCTTGTGATAAGTTTCTTACCTCGGCTTTTTTCAAGCCTGGGTGACCATAGTTTCGTAACAGTAAAGTTTGTATGCTTGCATCCTTGAACAACCAGGGGGCCGGCTGATCGCGGAGGCTGCAGATAAATTTCGGGAAAAGAACGACAGATCTCCTGGCCAATAGAGAGTTTTGGCATTGACAACGGAACGTCGACTACGAGTTCGTTTCGTTCGCTCATTTCTCGTTATATTCGCACTCGTACCGAGGAGTTAAAAATGGATAATTATAGGCATAAACCATATGAACGAGCAGACGATCGGCTGCCTATGTATCCTCTTCCATGCGTTCATATGGTGGGTTCACGCGACGCAAAGAAAACTCTCCACTCTAAAGTTCACGACATTCTCCATCATCTGAATGCTTGGAACAGGCTACTACCTCTAGGTCTCCAAGTACAGCATGTTTGTTAACTAGAATCTATAAATGTTGAGTTAACAATTGCGATAAATGACTCGATGATTTTTTCTTCGCCCTGAATATGTTGTTTCCCTCATTGTTCGAGGATACGTTAATTCGGTAAAAGCTTAGTCTCTTTCAGTCTTACTTGTAATTTACCATTAGCATGCGTTTGATAATACGATTCAGCTACATTTTAGGAGTTCAATTATACAGATTCCTCAATTATCAAGTAAAAACTTGCTGATTCGAAATGCTGAAAAAACCGTTAACACCTTCCTTTTGTCAAAAGGCTCCACTGGCACGTTTTTCCCAAGCAATCAAATCCAAATTTCGGTTTATTAGAGAGAAGAGACAAATCATGGTCACAGTTGATAGTTAGAGTAAAATAAACCACCGTAAAAATGAGCTCGTGTTGTTGTGCAGAAATGAGTCAAAGACGAGTGCGAGTCTTTAGGGAGGCATGAGGTCAAACATTATAATCTTTATCTGACTTTTGTGTCGTAAGGCGAGTAAGTTAAGGCTTTTTCACCTGTCGATCCACCTAAGACACCTAAAGTCGAGCCAGGTCAAGCGTTATCCAACAGATTCTATTTCACATGTAGGCTGTAAGCTAATTGATACTGTTTGAATCTGAAAAAAGGGAATGAATACTCTAGTAATTATTTTAGTAAAGCCAACTAGCAGTAACTATCTTCGAGTCTTTACCAAGCTTTCAGTGCATGTATCGGAATTTAATGATTTGAATCAGATGCAAATAGCCTATTTACTTTTGAAAGGATCAGTTAATAGAACCTATCGGAGGAATGCTAGATCAAGCGTCGGCTTAATTGTAATGTCTGTAATCTTGTGCTTTAACTGTCCTATGACAAACGAATGAATATAAGCATAGCGTTTGATCGGTAGTTTACCAGGGGCATATTAATCTTATGTTTAGTCATTCATTAGGAAGCAGTGCGTCTCGCTTGCTCAAATTCCAGATAAATTGTTTGTAGTGGATACGGGGAAAATGTTAAGTACCAATGTCGAATCTCAATCTGAAAAAGAATTTAATACTGTTTTAACCTAAATCCGTAGGTTCGCTTAGATATGAAATTCCAGAGGTCTGTAAAATGACTGTTGATTTTCGTTGTTCTTTAGTCTTTTGCAATATGCTTAATCTATGGTTATTTTGACTGGTGCCCTGTGATCTACAGACTCGTAGCTGACGTCATGATCATAAAAAAGGATTTTTTACTTGGCTTTCTTTAATAGAAAAGAGAAGTGTGACATCATGGCTCCATGGTCGCAAAAAGTTTTGGATCACAACAATAGGGAGCTTAAGCAACGACGACGGCGACGACAACGAGAACGACAAAAAAGCAATAAGTTTATGTTAGCAAATCAAAAACTTTGCACGTGCATCACGTTTTTTTGTACATTTCTTAGCTGTCGTAGCACGCCGGATTACGAAGTGAAACTTCCTAATTTTACGCGTCGGCTTTATAAACTAGATGAACACAACACAATTTTTTTCCTTTTTCTACCCGAGAAAATTTAGCCAACATTGACAAATTAATTGAAAGTGAACAAGATCGATGGAGTCTGAAACAGATTATTAAAAGTGGCGTTTTTCTGATTGTTGTCATCCAGAAATTTTGCTACCATGACAACTTGACGTAACGACTTCTCCTCTCTATTTAGTGGTTGAACTGAAAGTACCCGAAAATAAGAAGCGCAGTTTTGTTTTCGTAGTGAATGCTTAAACTTGAAAATTAAATGCTTTTAAATATCAGTTCACAACTCTTAGGTGGACTGCTTCAGAGTCTTTTCTTTTTCAGTGACGCCGACCAAAACAAACGTTTGTCCCTACATTTCAGTCTAACACAATACTTTCTCGCTTTTTATAGCCCTTATCATCGGGGCTTCAGTTGTCAGCCTCTGCCCGCTGTTCTTCTCATTGAAAGGATGGTTCGACAAGAAAGAACTCTACAACAAATTATCCTTAATCATTCGTAATTACTCAGAAATGGCCAATGAATGCCAGAACATATTTAAAGTTACAGGTTAAGGTAGGCAGTGTTTTTTGGAGGTAAAAAATGAGGGCTGACAAATCTGTTCTGCACCAGTCGTCCTTTGAGTCGGAATCTTCAAGAGTTGGAGTGACTCAGTCCAACCTTTTTAAGAATGATGTATTTTGGGCTTGCATAGACCCAATGCAAAAATGGCTTCTGGATTAATATTCTTTGGTTAAAATTAAAATTAGCCTCGGGCTGACCAGCCACGTTCTTCATTACAAAATTCAAAAGAATGCATTACCTCAAGCAAGGTTAGTCAGGCTAATTTTAATCAAAATAATGGAATATTAATCCCAGCAGGCATTTTTGCATTGGGGCCATTCACAAAGTGTGACAAATGTAAGGAAGATACTCAGAGTTTTCTTTATTTTACCATCTTTTTTGTCAGTTTCACTCATGGAATATGAGGAAATTCATATTTAAATCAT
>JBBMOI010000016.1:8840000-8897500 GCA_038088405.1 Porites divaricata | reverse complement strand
GATCGATAATTTCCGAAATCAGGCTACAGTGACATTTTTTTCAAGATTTCATTTTCCTTATTTTTGAAAGTCATTCCAATGCTTTTTTTTTTAAAGAGATGATATACTTTTTGCCACTGAACCTTCCAAATTTGCATACACCAGTGTTCATTCCGTGCACGAAAGAATGTGTGTCTTCGTGACTAACAAATGTTCATTCGCGGCGTCTAAATAAATAGACACTTTTGGTCTCCTTACTTGTCTTTCTTCACTAAATGCATCCATCAAAGGTCACAGAAGAAAAACTGCTTTGGAAAGAGGAAATTGCAGCAATGTGCGAGCAAGGCAAATTTCCCTTGCATTTCAGACCTTCTCTTGGTCAAATGGGTACACAATTTCACGCAGGCGCAGTTAAACCGGAACCAGGATTTTGTGGTTCCGGTTTTGGATTCTTCCAGAGCGTTCGTTGCCCCATCCGCTGGACAAAAGTAACGGATGCTCTGGGAAAATCATGGAGGCAATTAACGAGAGTAAGCGTGGATTTCACTGTTTTGTCTTCAAATTTCATTTGTTTTAGCGTGTTTTTGATCAGTTGAACCTCTTAATATACTGTGATATCAAAGTAAACGGAAGTAAAGAGAAATCAAGTCGATTTTTGCAACTACAATTGATTAGTGTATGGCTTATTCGCCACAATCACTGTAAACTTATAAAAGTGACTTTCTTTGTACCCTTTACTAAGAACGATATATTTAGACTTACAACATGTGAGCTTTCTCCTAAAGCTTTATGTATTCTACGCAGTGTAACACGGATTATGATCAAAACGTATAATTGCAGTTGTAACAGGAACATGTATCTTTGGTGATGCAGCAACGTTTATATAATAAAAAGACTGCAGAGTTTTATTTGGAGATATTTTTATTCTACCTCTCTTGGGTCCAGCCTTGGGATTGACAGCAATGTGCAGCCTGGGGTGGGGAAATTTGGTTGCATTTGACTGGAATGCTTTGCCCGTGGGCAGGGAATTTGATTGAAATTTTTTTTAAAAAGTCAAATCCCCACCCTATGCCCTGCCTCCCCCCCCCCCCCCCCCCCCCGCCGGCATTACATTGATAGGTGCATTATGAACTAAAGAAAATGCCTAGAAAACCTTAATTGATATCAAATTTTCTTGCATATCATGGGAAGATCCCCTCGTAGTAAAAACAGTCGAGTTCTTTCCACTAAAATTTAAACATCTCGTGCCGATAACTCCTATCCACAATCTCGATCTGTTTCTAATTTCACACTCGCTCCGGGAACTTTCGATTGACGGTCAATCGGTTGTTGACCAATGCAAGAATACTCTTCAGGGCCCGGTTCCTCGAAAGCTGGTTAAGTTTAACCCGGTATTAAGACAATTAAAACAAATTTTAACCAAGGTCTCCTTGTCTAAGAACATGAAACTCGAGCCTGCAAAAATACTGTCCAGCCTGTACTCCAAGATACAGTAATAATAACACAAAATGTTACTCCGTGCAGTGCATAAGAAGGAATAATATAAAAACAGAACACAATTTTAACGCTGGATAAAAGCTAATCGTCAGGCCTAGACCTTTTTCCTTTTCTTTTCCTCCGTGGATTTTATTCATCTTGCCTTTTCAACCTGGATGTAAGGAGTTCAGCTTAACTTTTTTAGCTACAGTATCTTAATTTGTTTGAAAAAAACTTACTTGCTCCCGCTTTAGTCATTTGCCTGCAATTAAAGCAAAAAACGGAGATCCAGTTTATTCTAAACAAACAGCATTCTTTCTGATCATGATAATAATGATTAGTATATACTAAGACAGTGGATAGTGTTTTTCTCGCGCTCTGATTGGCTACTCAATCAGTGAATATCCTGCACTATTCACTGATTCACCTCCAGTTCCTCCGAGCGAGCGAAGCGAAACTCGCGTAAGTTGCGAGCAACCTGCCTTTGACTTGTTCATAAATAAGCTTAAAACTAAATTTTACAGAATGATTTTAGATACAAAAAAATTCACAACTCCTTTTGAAGAAATTTCTCCGCAAGAGCTAAAAAAATGCCTTCAAAAGTTTAATTTGTCCGCAAGAAAAAGCGACGACTGCGGCCGTTCGGTCATTGCATTGCGCGCCAAAATTGTACTCGTTGGCAACAGTAAACGAGTTAAAAATCTTATTTTTGTGCTCAATTATCTCACTGTTTTAGTATATACTAAAACATTGTCGGTGCCTAGTGGTGGAAATTTCCCTCGCTGCTTCACGCGCTCAGTAAATACCACCACTGGCCACCTCCACGTCGGTGAATAATTGTTATCTATTTTCCCTTATTTTCTCTTAAAGAAGTTAGCAAATAGACATTCAGTCAAAGGCCGCTTTACGGACACCCGCTTAACTGCTTAATACGGACACCTCGTTATTACGGACAGTTTACTTTGTTCCTGGGGAAAGAAAGCTCTTACATTTTCTATAATTCAACCCGCTTAATAAGTGCACCCCCTTAATACGGACTCTTTTTGTGGCCCCCGGCTCAGTGTCCGTATTTACGGGGTTTGACTTTGGGTATGGGCACGGTTTACATGAGCGGATCCAAACGATGGTGCCGTAAACAATCCTCATTATGCAAATTAATCTGATAGTCTTCACATTAAAGTGGGTACTTTTATTATCTTTCGCAAACTTGCTACCTTCCGCCGGGGTAATTGTTCAGATTTAGGCAGCGTTCACACTTTCGCCCGTGTTGGGTACCCGAGCACCGTACTCGCTGGGTACTTATGTGAACACATCCAATTACTTTCTTCAGACCTGGAGATACAGCTGAAGATTTCTTATCGTAAAGTGATTGAATACCAACGATATCATCTGGTTCAAGACTTAAATTAGGATGGTAAAAATCTGGGTAGTATCGGAACATAATGGCGTCTCTTTCACTCGAATGATCCAGACCGAGCACGTGAACAAATTCGTGGGTGGCAGTCCACAGAAGGTTTGTACCCTGGGGGCTGTTGACGGTGAATGTTTCGGCTTCTTCAGGCATGTACTCATCTGCAAGCTGTCCACCACGTCCATCGAATCGATCTGGGCATCTTCTTCCGCCTCCCCCTGGTTGGTTTCTTTTACCAAAACTGAGAACAGAAATTAAAACTGTAAAATGTCCATGCTCTTAATCAAGGTCACAAGTACCAGGCGCCAGTGAATTATAAACACGCAAGTACCAGCATATATCAAACGTCTGAGTTATTGAATGCTGTTTTACTTTTGGAATTTTAACAGTGGAACTCCCTACTTGTTAGCCAGGTCACTTTCCACTACACTAGAAAACATGGACTAAAGTGGCTGCAAGAGTGCTCCTTTACATGCTGACGTTCGATCTCACCTCTCTGGTTCCTCCACAATTCAGCCATCAGCTGCAAGTGAGGAAAGTTGGCACCGCATATTTCTTTATGTGTGGCCCTATTTAAAGGAGTAGCAAGCGTTTCTGCCTTTCATCCACTCCGTTTAGAATCCTTGTGAAAACGAAAGCTGTTACGAAAACCGAGAAATTTGGGTGGTCACGTGACCGTACGTCCGCCTATCCGTTCGCACCAAAGGAAGCATTTTTGGCTTGTGTAGGAGCCTGCAATCTGTGTTAGAACTTGATGATGGATGCCCAAGTTATGGTCAATTGACACTGACATCTGTCAGGGTATCCGATAACAGGACCTTATCGCGGGCTCAGGTGGGCTCAGGTTTCAACAAATCAGGGCCACGCCTTTTATTACGGTTTTTCGCTGACCAGTTATTAGCTTTTATTGATCGCAAGCGCAAGTTCCATTTTTTTCAGCAGCAATTGTTTCTTGTCTATAAGGCCTCTTCCTCAAACGTTACTTGGTCCTCCCCTAAGTCAAGCATGGATCTGTGGATTCTTCTCAATGGTTTCAAGTTCACCGTTTGAATTTTTTTCACTTTTAATTCTGGAAAAATCTATAGATTAGTCTTATTTTCCCTTTAACTTCCAATGAAAACCCAGAGGGTGAATGTTGTTAAATTATTACCTTATCTTTATGTCGGCAGAGAGTCCACTTCTGGCGTTTAGAAAGACAACCCCGATACATCAGACCAGAGCTTCAGGGCTTTAGCAAGTATTTTGTCCTGGATTGATCTCTTTAAATCAGCACCGTACTTTCTCACAAAGTAAGTCAAATGTGTTTTACTCCATTTGGAATTGGCAGCAAAACGCTTGACGTGGCCTCTAAAGTCCGGCATTCACAACGAGGTTTCTTCATTTGTTCGATAGTGGGCTTATCCAGAACACCAGTAACATGCAAACTAGTAAATTATTGGAACTTTTTTAAAGCTGAATTCATGTAATTTCCAGAACGTGTCGAAGACATGTATTGATACTTTTTCAAGAAATTCTGACGAAAGAAAAACTGATATCATGAGTTATATCGCTAATTCTAGGGCAGTTAAAGGAGTACAACGTCCAAAGGTATCCCCACCCCCTCGCAATAGTTAAATTTTTGTAAAATCCAAGACACAGACACGATGACGTAAACCTTTGCCTTATACATGTTAGAAAGACCTAGAAATGGGTTTTAGGACGGCTTATAAACGGAGGGGTTTAGATATGAAGGGGTTTATTACAAAAAATAGAAAAAGCGCTTCGAAACAATCTATAGCAGTGCCGAGCAAAATTCCTTTCGTAGCCGTAAGTTTTTAAGTTGAACTTCAAAACGTCACAATATATCTACTTCAGAGGGGGGCGGGTAGGGGTGGGTGGCTAATATTCCAGTGGGCTTACAATCGGATGTATGAGGCTATAACTGGGGTTGGGGTCTTATAAATGAAGCGGCAGTTTACGGTATTTGGGCGGATAACATGGCGCACGTAAACCTTAACCCTTTAAATTAAAACTGAGATTCTCGTTTACTGTCCCTATAGAAGAAGTAGTGGGGAGAATTTGTTGAAATATCAATTAGACTTATCTTCACTGGTCGTGTACTCAATTCTCATGACCACTATGTTTTCTAAAGCATTGATATTATAAGGAGAAATTTCATGCTGATCGCTCTTAGGGCTTAAAGGGTTAAGGGAATCGGGACTCTTATAAGTGCCGGCCAGTTGATTCTGAATGTGATAGCCTGAGAAAACAGTCCACATTTCCCGACGTCTTCACTGATTTCCACGCAAAATGAAGTCTGAGAAACAAAAATTCCATACTGATGACGTATCACAACCCAGATCTGGGTAGTGGCGCGTCTTCATCATGATTTATGCGCTCATTTCTCAAACGTCGTTTCGCGAGGAAACCCGGCAGTAAAGGTGTCGCGAAATGTCGGCTGTATCTTCAGGCTATGAAAGTGATTCTGCAGGGAAGTTGATGTTTTTCAAATCAAGCCATCAGAAAGAATATAACCATAAGATTTAAAATAACAAACAAAACGTGCCTACCAAGGCCATGGTGAAATCATCGTCACCAAAGGCGAAGGCTTGCGCGGTAAGAACAGCCAACGCAATAAGTAGGTGCATGATGTAAGTCTTATGATCATAGCCGCTGTGGGTCTTTTTTTATATATTATATTAATTTACATGCACTCCATGGTAAGTCAAGAGTGTACGAACTCAACGTTTGCGCATCTGTCAGTTGAAGTGTTCCCTTTCAATGGAGTCTTAATTAATTGCAAGAAAAATATCCTTAGGAAATAAAAATGTCCGCCTGGTTGAAAACGCCTGGGAGAAAAAAAATTAAATAGTGCCATCTTTTCCGTCTACTTAATATTTTGCTGTTTTAATGCATCCACGCCCACCAACATTCTTTTCATTGGAGAGGCGCGTAAATAATGATTGTTGGTTTGCTGGCACTTTGAGCACTTATTTCTTTACCTTGTAATTTTCAAGTATTGGCTGGAAGATGACAAAAACAAACAGCTCCCAAGAATAATTGATTTCATTATTAGATGTTTAATCATATTTACAGCAGCTGGATGGTAAAAGAAGCCGGCTGCCGCTTGGAAAAATTTTGATGGAAAAATTAACCAATAAGAAAGAACAAGTTGTGACTACAGCGTCGGCAACGAACACTATAACTTATTAAGTATATACATTATCTATTTCTTAAGGTTTAGCGGATATAACCTCAGGTCGACATTTGTTCTTAAATTTTGATGTTTTGGTCAAGATGAAGGTCTGGATATGCCTTGTTCAAAATTGATGAAAAATTGGCCTTATTTGACCAAATTTGAGGATTTTGTAAGGCTTGATGCGCTTTTGATGACTAAGTGGGTACTTAGGCAGCTTAATTAAGCAATGACATTTATGAGCGGCGAAGGTCAACTGAAAGTGGAACTTTTGCATTCTTGGTCAGTGGTTTTGCCCAAATTTTAAGGAAAATCGTCCCTGTAATTGTAAAAGCACTTAGGGCCTGTTTACCTGAAGATGGGGGACCCCAGGTAGATGAGGTAACAAGTGGCGGGTTACCTCACCTAACATGTAAACGTGATCACATTAAAATGAGAGATTATATGGACAAGCGGGTTACCCCACCCTAGCGGGTTACCTCACCTAAGCGGGTTACCTCACCTATCTGGGGTACCCCACCTCCATGTAAACAGGCCCTTAGCAAGACAATTTTAATAGTGTCAAGCCACATAAAGTCAACTATCGCCTTGCGGACACCTCGCTATAACGGACACCCCGATTAAATTAAACTGACAGTAGCGAATTAAATCCCAAGCAAAAACAAATTTATTTACTGACGTTTGACTGTGATAAACTCTCGCTATTACCACTGTATTCGAACCGGTTAGCGTTAGATAATATCGACTGAAGCCAGATTGGACACCTTATGAATTTTACACAACGCATTATTTCCGTAATGGAACGAATGAGGCTATAATAGCTGAAGAAACCAAAACTACAGAGCTCCAGTTATGGAGAGAATACAGTAGAGAGTTAAGCACTGATCTACAGTGATTATAGTGATCTACAGTGAAATGAAAACGGTTAGCTTTCAAATATTGTAATGGGGTACGGCATATATAAGAACATGACTGCATATTTTAAAAATTACTGGATTTGGCAGCTAGTCCTCGATGATGTAGTGGATATGGATGTAGGCTATAAAGCAAGTGACCCGGGTTCAAAGCATCACAGTGGAGTTTTTCTATTTCACTTTTATATTACACAGTAAAGTTGGACTTAAGTTGTTCTTCATGTAATTTTACTGAAAGAAACAATCTGGTTTAGGTCGATGTTATCTAGTGCCTTCCATTCGAACCTCTTCTCGCCGCTCTTGACACCTTTAATGATGCGCGCGCAGTTTCGGATTTGGAGAAACTTTCACTGTGTTGATGCCTGCATATCTGATTAAGTATCAAGGTTTCTGACTTCGTTTTCAATTACTTCGAGGCATGGTACGCCCAACTCAGGGTAAAGCCTCTTACAAACCAAAAAAACAATCTCTCAGGTACGTCTATGATGGGGCAAGCAAGTTTTTCCTCACGTCCTTCCGCTATTTGTTTGCAAAAACTCTTGTAATAGATGTTGGGTTTTGCCTTCTCGATCTTTGTATAAGCCTTAGCGAATTCATCTCCATTTGCCACTGACGAGAACACGTCAATGTTACGGCGACCAGGGTAAAACAAACTTTGTATATTTCCATAACTACAAGAGAAAGACAATTAGCCCATATTATTCTTTATTCAAATATTTGTGTCGAATAGAAGAAATATTTTTGGACCTGCTTTTGGGCGATGGCAAGAGAAATAATGGGACAGTGAGGCAACGAAACGATCCCAGCAACAATTGCGGGACGCATTTCGGCACCAGTCCCCTTATCGTCTCTAAAGTGGCGAATGGAGTGCAACCAGTGAAAAACACAAATTGAATAGCGCATGCACAGAGCGCTTAATGTTCTTTTCCTACAAGAGAACGTTTTAGCATTTGAATGACATTATTTGTTTAACTTTTTCTCCAAGATATACCACAGCCTGTACACAGACGTTGTTTTATTTTTCTTTTCGTTCTTTTCGAAAACATCGGCGAGCGAAGCGAGCGTGCGAGAACGTGCGTGAAGCGCGAGAAGGAAAAATAAAGAACGTCTTTAGACATCTTTGGGAAAAAAGAGGTTTATTAAGTCCCACTCCCATGTCAACGCCTTATCATTATCACCTTCGCGTTCGCAGTACTAATTAAATTGGACCAATGGAATTGGAGATATAAATTGCTTTACTGTGTAATTGGCTTAAGTATTTCACAATCAAACAACACTTGGAGTCGCGTGTTTGTTTGAAGCATGTCTTCTTAGACCCTCCTTAGACTGCTTCTACACCAAAAAACCAGGGTAAAAGAGATCTGAAGCCGAAACAAATCGGCACATCGGATTATTGTAGGATATGTGTGTGCTTTGTATACGTCAATAGTACTGGGCAATCATTCCGTTCCCGTAAAGCCAACACAGATTTTTTTAAGAGCCATATTCATCAAGGTGTTACAAAACGAAAGTTGGCGGACGGTTTAAGAAATAGAAGATCAGTCAAGCAGGGTTGTTCGCCTTGGAGTAATCAGGTTAGAAGCACCCGAGCTGGATCAGTCTTCTTTTATTAAAGCCAGCTTTCAAGAAAGCAAGCACACTGCACACCTCATGGTTCCGCGGCAAGGTAATGCAATGACTGAAATGCCAACTTCTCTCATTGCTTCAATATGAAGAATAACTCTATAATGGTGACGCAACTACAATTCCACGTTTTTTTTCTTATCGTTTGAGTTTCACTGCCGCGAACAACTGCTAAATTAAACTTTTCCCAAAACCCGTGGGAAAAACCGCCACAAGATCCTTTTGCTCCAGTACACCCAAAACAGTGGCGCTGCTCTTCTTTGAGCACGTATTTGCTTGAAAATTGTGCCAAACAGTCGTTAAGCATGCTAATCACATGACGCGAGCATGATGAGTAGTTGACATGATGATGACAGGGCAATCGCCGTTCAGCCAATGGTAATTTGCTTTTTCTGGAAAAAGCAAGTTTCAGTTAGTTGCTCCCAAAGATATCTGCAGACCGTCTATTTTCTTTTTCCCTCACCAATACCCCCTTGCGCTGGCGGTCAATAAATCCCCTGCGGTTTATATTTCATCACCCATGCTCGACAGACTTTGAAGAGAAAATAGAGGGTCTTTGAACGGGCTAGATAAACCTTGACAAAATTTGCTTTTACCGTTTAACAAAAATTAAGAAACGCAACCACACCACTTAAGAACAACTTTTAGAGCACTTTGCGCTATACATACGTTGTTGTCTAAAAAACCTGGAAAACTAAAAGGCTGCGTTCAAACCTTATATTTTAAATTTTTGCAAAAGCCTGCAAGAGCATCCGGTTTTTTTTGGCTTTAGTTTCATCCTCCGAGAAAAACCGTCTGCGAAACCGAGCCAAGAAAAAATTTCCGTGACGTCAGCTGTTAGTGGCCAATCACAATTCATCTTGCATATTCAAAGAAGTAACGCGCGAGTTTTTACGTAAATCTTGCGCAAACGAGTGGGAAAATATGGCGGAAGATGCGTTGAGGAAATAATGGGAAGTTTTCGAGTTTGAAAGACTCAACAAGTATCAAGAGGAAAACTTGCGACTTTTTGTTAAATCAAAAAGTGATGTTTTCGTGACTCTCTCAACTGGTTTCGGAGAGTCTGTAGTATTTTAGGGCTTGTCTATTGTGTATTCTTATGTGGAACCAACAAACTAGAGGCGAAAAAACCTGGATGCTCTCGCAAAGATAAGGGGAAATTTTTTTAACTATTTGTCTACGCAGTCAACGATTTATCACACCTTGTTGTTATGATCTTATTCGAAACGACACATGTCCTAATGACAGTAGACGCATTATTCCGTTTGTTGCTTCTGTTCCTTTCTGGTTCCTCGCAGGAAAGTGTGCTTTGGAGAACTCTTCGATAGTTTCTCGTGTGCCGCCTTAGAAATTTTTTGGTATCCCTTATCTTTGAAAGCTAGGACATGTGGTTATTGATTTCCAGTGCGTGGTTGCTTCTTGCAGACAGAACTTTGATCAGATCGAAAGCATTTTATATTTGTTCTTATATATTTTTTTAAATATATGTTCTTTTCAAGGTTTTAATTTCCATAATTTTTTATGAGATGAGTCGAAGCGTCGTGGCTGAAATGTCACCTTGACTATGAGCAATTTACTGCTGTATTTATATTTATAACACGCTGGGTCCTGCCCAGGTTTATAATATTTCAGATCATTGTTTTTTGGCGATACTTGTAGGATTCTGAATTATTTACGAGCGATTGTCAGACTCTGAATCAGTCAAGCATGTGCCTGTACAATCGATGCACCACCTTTTGTCAGCGCTAGTTAAATTGAAGTAAATCGCGGGTCTGAACGAGATTTATTAAGCTTTGTTATCAAGTTCCTTTCACTATAGGGATTATTTTGTCCAGACTTTGTTTTGTCACGTATTAACGTATTTTATAAAGCAAAACCAAAGGACACATAATTACATAGCTTAGGAAGTCGTTAGTTCACAAAGAAGTCAGCATTCAACGTCGCAGGAAACCTCGTTGCAGTTGTGAAATTCACGTTCCAAATCGTATTTGGCAACTCTAGCCAAAATCCAAGACAAGCCAGCGCGCGAGGTCGCGATGAGTCAATCGAGTTGCACTCTATCCTTTGATCTTATTGGCAACATCAAAATAAAAGGTTTAACGTCACGGAAATCGTTTTGAGGCTCATGTTGGCAGACGTTTTTTTTTTCGGAGGGGAGAAGCGACTATCGGAAATACGTCTGATGCGTCTGCGGTTCGCAGGCTAGAATCGCATTTAAAATCGAACAAATGACGATTTTATTATTCTTGTTATACTATTGTCTTATACGAATCAAGTTAAATTTTGTTAAACACGTAAGAATAAAAATAAGCGAAAAAAGTTTAACACAACGTTTCGATGTCACCATGACATCATTATCAAGTCACAAAGATAAAACTAAAAACTGACTTACGGTTTTAAGTGACAAAATAAAAAGCAAAAGTAGCACGTTTGCACGCGTAAATTTAAAAAAATGTAAATGAAGTCTGATTGTGTGTTTAGGCTTGGTTTCTTCTCCTAAATAAAAAACATTTCATAAATCTGGCAGTCTAATTTTCTTGCACTTTTTGAGCACGGAAAAGCTGCTGCTCAAGTAGCCTATGGTTTTTAGGCCGTAGACATTCTTTAAATGCCTCCCGATTGCCGAGTGATGATGTTCATCAATGCGTTGATGTAAATGCCGGCTCGTGTAGCCGCGGACATACTCTGCATCGCACAGATCACATTGGTAATTATACACCACGCATTGTTGATTTATTAAGGGTGGTTTGGGCTCACGCATTTTAAGATCATCATGCTCCAATTTGTTTTGCTCCTAAATACTGGTTGAAGGATGTAGCAGATTACAAACAGACAGAAACCAAGAAAGACGTTCAAAATTATTGAGGCAAGACGACGGCGTTTTTGAAGATTGGCAGGCTTCCTGAGGCTTTGATAGCAATTCAAATTGGTGTCCGATCTTGCAAACCACACACTGACCACAACTTTTTAAAAACAAGTGCCTAGTGCGGATGAAACCAAGCCTTTTACTTTGTAGCTTTCTTCCGGACAGCCGACTCTGAGCCGTATATTCAAGTGCCTTTTTTGTAATTGCAATAGACAGTATTCGTATTCCCCGACAGTCCTGGGACGAGTATGCCTTGATCATGAATGCGAGGCTCATGCGGGGAACTTCTCGCCAAGAGGACAAACAAATATGAGAAAACTGCCGCTGAGTTTGCCGAATTTAAGGAAACTTTTTAACATTGTAATGTTCCGAAGGGCTTACATACTTGAGAGATCATTATTTCAAACAACAAAAGGAAGATCTGCTCATTATTACTAAGAAAAACAGCGATCCGAACCATAATTATATTGACGAGAAGAGTGCTTGGTGAGCAAGTTTATAATTCAATATAAACAGAGATGTTCTCAAAATCCCCGAAGCCATTTTAATTGTAATTTTCAGTGTCCTTTAAACTTTTTGAAGAATATCTTTTATTGTAATGGACGTAATTATCGAAAGCCTGCGATAAAGTTGCAGTGATGATATCACACCTACTATACAGTTGAAATTTTCTAACAGAGCGGATGCAAAATCTTGAATGTGTATTTGAAGTAAACCAAACGACTCATTCAGTGGATAATTACTCATCAGGACGGGGCTTAGCGTTCTGCACACAGTCCATGTGCATTTTAAGGAAGTTAAACCGGTTTGAACAAAGATGACTAGGTTAAGTTTATTTTTAAATTTAAGTTACATTATCTTCAATAAAAACTGTGCGAGAGTACAAAAACGTGCACGCAGTTGACCACAGCGTTTAATAATAACCTTTATTTACTACCTTTGGCGATAAGAATTACGGTAATATTACAGTAAAAGTCAAAACACTACATATTATATATACAAATTAAATTAAGTTAAGTTTAGCACCTCTAGGAATAAATGATTGTTTGTGCCTAACAGTGCGTGATACAGGTATTCTGAGGTGCGCAGGGTTAGTCTTACAAGATCTTAGATTATGGCCATGATCCACTGGCTTTTCTAAAAAACGTTTACAAGGATGTGCTTCTGATTCTAGGATACGTTTAAATTCTTTCCTCGTCAAATTCTGACGTCTAGTTACAAGTGACTCAACAGTATCCCTAGGGAGACCAATGACATTTAGACATCTATTCTGCACTCTCTGTAGATCTTCTTCGAGGTACAGACGATAATACTAAGCAGTTTAAACTACACACTACAGATTCACACAAGAGAAAAAGAATAATAACAAGAAGAAAATTTTATAAAAAGGATTCGAGTATTGACATTTTAACACAATATACCATTTTCTTGATTACTTCTTGTTTCTTCTTTTGGCTTCGTGGCTTTTAAATTTTGCTGTTAGTACCACCAGCTCTTCCCCCAGTTCTGTTTTTTGAAGCAGATATCCCTTTAGCTTACCCGTAAGGTTTCAGCTTTTAAATCTTGCAGTTTTTTGCTGATTTCTATCGTTTTGCAGCGATTCAGCCGCGACTAACCAGTGTTTGTTTGTGTTTTTGCCAAAAAGTTCCCCGCTTTAGCCTCGCAATCATGCTGTGAAGTCTCTCGTCCCAGGGCCGTCGGGGAATACGAATATCGTCTATTGCCAGAACTCAGTGGAAAAAAAGCCTTCAAAAAAGTTAGAAAATGAGGCATTGTGCCGCAGGGAACAAATTATTGTTAACTTTACAACTCACACAGCCTGCAATCGGAACAACGAGCTAAATATAAATTGTACATAAAAAACATTAATTTTCCATTAATGGCCTTGCGCAATCAGCTTTTTAAAAATTGTTCGCGTCTTTTCCTTAAAAACCAAACAGAAACTGAACATAAATAGGGATAGATTATAAATCATTTTTAAGACAGTTTTCTTACGTTTTTCATCTCGATCTGTTAGAGTCGATTGTCTTCTGTTACCGTCAGCAGAAGACAAAAACTAATGGTGGTTATATTTTACTCTTTTGTAACTCGAAGGCAATGTATTACGATACCTGTAACTACTGTTAAATTCTGTCATACGCTCGGAACATAACTTTATGGCAACTTCAATTTTTTCCCCCTGCTAAAATGTCAAAAGAACCTAATTGCGTTGCATAAACCTCAAAGGTGATACCTGTAACTCGTGTGCAAATAAATATATTTATCCGAAAATATTTACTTACTTCAGTGGTTTCATAATCTTAACCTTGAATAACCGTCTTGGGGCCGATTCCACCTAATGTTCATACAAAGAATATTTAAACTTGAAATGGAGGAAAGTAACATGAATTTGTCCATGAAAAATATGGATTGTATATACAAGTCAACGTGATTTGGTCTCCAGTTTTACTCAGAGTTTAAGGCAAACAAAAAGACACCAACAAATTTTCATCCAAGGCCTCGATGTGTCATACGAAGGTATAGATAGTTACTCCTGGAAGGGCAAAATTATCCTTGCTCGAACCAGAGAATATCTAATTAAAACTTTTGACTCGGGACTCGGTATAACTAAAACATCAAGTTTGTCATCCATTGACTTTCTAATTTAGAAATTTAAATGATTCATTCTGAATCCACTCCGGTAGAAATATCACCGCTAAATGTCGTTTTACACTTTTTATTTGCTTGTGCCTCAAAGAAAGCCCTAATGGCATGACTACTGTCGGAGTGAGAATAATCAAAAATCGCCACTGACGGTTAGTGCGTGGCTTTTCCATTTAACTTTGAACTTAAGAATCAATTGTTGGTTTTTGAAGAGAGGGGAAACAGGAGTACGCGGAGAAAAACCTCTCGAAGCAAGAGAAAGAACCAGCGACAAACTCTTAGGTTTTGTTTCAAAGTCCGGTGAGAATCACTCTAACATTTAATCAGAAGCACAAGAAAGAAGCGACATGCACACAGTTTTCAGGCGAGGAAATGTTTGAAAACTGTTTCATGAAAAAAAAATTCAATTCCCTTACAGATAAATGTCCTAGTAATAAACTTGCGATTGTCAATATGAATTTTGCACAGGAAATTGATTATAGTGTAGATCTTTTATATACCAGCATAAAGAACCGTAATACGAGCAAGCACTCTCGATAAATAAGTCCAGGAGCCCCTAATAGGCTCCTGATAAGTCTAAGACAAAAAAGCAAGGCTGATTTTACAGTCGGGAATATATTATCTTTTAACCAATATTTCGGAAGGCACAGCCTTCCTTCTTCAGGGTCTTACAAATAATGAGACGTTACAATTTGAAAATAAGAAATAGCGTGCAATTTGATACTATGATAGCAAGTGAACGTTGAAAACAAAAACCGTTGAAGTAGTGATTGAAAGAAATTTGAAATAGAAAAATAGAAAAATAAGTGATAACAAAGAGAAAAAATAAATATTGCATTACATTTCATCTTTCTTATTAATACCTAAAGGTTCAAGAGTTTTACCTCTCTCGATGAGGTATGCCTCTCTAGCTTTTCGTACACTGTCTCTATTAGATTTGGTAAGCTCTAGTGGGATGAGAGTCAATATCACACGGACAGAAGCACTTACGCCCCCTGACACTTCCACACTGGACAAACCAGAACGTGTTCCCTTTGTTATCACCTACAACCCAGCCCTTCGTTCCATCTCATCCATTATTCGCAAACACTTTCACATCCTTATTTCATCCCCCCGTTGCTACAACGTCTTTAAAGCTGCACCCATTGTAGTTTATAGACGCAGCAGTAACCTCAGTGATTTTCTAGTGAGGGCTCAACTTCGCAACCTTGCACAACACAACCAGCCCCGTGGCTCATACCCTTGCGAAAAAAACTGTCTCACTTGCAAATACATATCTGACGGACAAACTTCATACACATTTCACTCTACAGGCGAAACCAGACCTATCACTAATCACATTGACTGTAACTCTAAAAACGTCATTTCCATGATACAATGCAACCAGTGCTCCAAACAATACATAGGAGAAACCAAACGACGACTTAAAGACCGCTTCAACGAACATCGCAGACCAGTTGGTAACCCATCCAATATCTCTAAACCCACCACAGTCTCAGGACACTTTCTTACCTATGATCACTCTGCTAACGACATCACTCTCATCCCACTAGAGCTTACCAAATCTAATAGAGACAGTGTACGAAAAGCTAGAGAGGCATACCTCATCGAGAGAGGTAAAACTCTTGAACCTTTAGGTATTTTAATAAGAAAGATGAAATGTAATACAATATTTATTTCTTCTCTTTGTTACCACTTATTTTTCTATTTTTCTATTTCAAATTTCTTTCAATCACTACTTCAACGGTTTTTGTTTTCAACGTTCACCTGCTATCATAGTATCATATTGCACGCTATTTCTTATTTTCAAATTGTAACGTCTCATTATTTAATTTGTAAGACCTTGAAGAAGGAAGGCTATGCCTTCCGAAATATTGGTTAAAAGATAATGTATTCCCGACTGTAAAATCAGCCTTGCTTTTTTTGTCTTATATTTTCACTTATTGCTGATTAGATCCTTTATTAGGATCCGTCCTTCTTTTTTGTAAGCTGGTCCTTGCTTAAAAAATTGATCCTGATAAGTCCTATTTTCATGTCCATAAAGGAAAAGCTTCCTGGGGCGTTTACTGATGAATTTAAAAAAAATCTTCGTAAAACATGGAACTTCGAATTCAAGAGTAAAATTTGCTTTTCTTACTGAAGAATGGGGTCAGGGATACCTTCAGGGGCGCAGCCAGGATTTTTCAAAGGGGGGAGGGGGGGGGGGGCACAGAGGCTACTCACCAGATCACCATCCGGGAAAGACAAGAGTCCTTGACGAAAATACTTTACAAAAAAAACAAATTTTAAAAAAGTGGGCTTTTCAAAAATGGCTTTTACGGCCAAGATATTGTCATGGCGTTTTCGCCACCTGAATATTTTAGGTTGTTTGCTCAAAAGAAGGCCTACCAAGAGGGGGTCACGGGCACCCCAGGACCCCCCTAGCTACGCCCCTGACCTTATAGAAAAGAAAATCATTTTTTGTAGGAGCCATGAAAGCTCCCATGGGCATATAAAATGGCTAAGATCTTTTAGAGAAGTTGCGAATGGCCCTTAGCTTGAAATTTTTAGTCTTTATCCCCTTCCCGTTATTAAAAAATGGCTCTAGTATTGCGCTGCAGCGCTTGAATACACAAAAGAAAGCAAAAAAAAAGACAGATGTCCAAAAATGTCCGCATATATATGGATAATTTTATCTTGATTCATTTTAGTATGAAATTTTTTTCGGACAGATAATAAACAAAATTGCGAGAAGCCGCTATTCTATTCAAAATATTGATTCGGGCATACACTTGCTGCCGTCTAATAATGTATTCAATCAACTAAAGTATAACTTTTAGTTGCATTTCGTTATTTTTTCCTGTCTTTTTCTCTTTGTTTTGTTTTCGCATCAAGAAAAACAACCGCACAAAATAAGTATTTTGCAGGTAAGCAACAAAATAAATTACCTGCAACATTAAGAGATTTGTCAGTGTTTGACCGTTCTTTGCCTCAGTAAACATTCCACCCAATTTCAGCTCTCCAAAGTTCTATTATAGCAGTCAAAGTAAGGCAAATCCCATTTATTAGTAATAATCCTGGAGATAATAAAGTATCACAATGAATATTACTATATTTTACAAGTTTTTTAAAGTATATAAGAAGTCACTATAATTGTAGATCTATCTCTCTCAGATGGAGGTCAGCGAAGAGGAAAACAAAGGCTTATCCATTTCATCGCAGAGCGAGAAAGAAGAGCGAAAGCTTCGAAAATATTGATTCGGGCATATACTTCAAAATATAAATCATAAAACACACGCTTTGCAGAAACCCTGACAGTAATTGAATCGAATCTATTTACGATGATTTACTTAAAAACTTTCTACAGCAAATTTACAGTGTTCAGAGCGCTCGTTCTTCCAGTGAAGCAGACGAAATTAGTATCATTCTAAATTTTTAATGGTATCTCTTTTTAACCTATAGACATGGACAAAGGAAGGCTTGAGCGAAATTTCTCGTGATAGTTTCCTAACCAACCACTGTAACTCCAAATAATTAGACGGAGTGTAACTAAATGTCTTGAGTCGTGGGTGTGGGTAAATGTCGTGGGTAAAAAAGGTATAGAAAAAAATGATAAAGTAAAGAAATTGAAAAAATAAATAGAAAAAAGTTGTAAAATATTTATGAAAGGAAAACCCCCGACTTCTTGATTACCCTTTCACGGCTTCTTCTTCGTCCTCTTCCTGATAGCTCCTTAGCCACTTGGGACTAGGGTCCTCTTTCACAAAATCACTATAAAAAGTCATGTTGGCGATGAAGATTTATCCACACCTGAGCGATCGCCGCGAAAATAAAGGAAACAGAAGTAAAATATGTCGAAATGTGCAATCTGCAGAAAGTATGGGACAGCTCTGACTCGCTGAATGGAAATAGTTGCTTACTATAATAAATCTGTATTCGATCTACAATTCTAACGATCAGCGGAGATTATTTAACGCGATGGAGTGCTATTGCCGTGTGAAAGGGGGGGAATTCAAAGTGAGGAGGGGGTAGAGGACAATCTGAGCTATTTCATGCATGTTTTTAGATAGAAGTCTTTCTTAAAGAACGTTTGTAGTTTTAGGTCTCTCAGCTTACGAAGGAACCAGCACCTTCATGCCAATTTTAATTTTTATTCTTTTGGGAATTTTTTTTTAACCACGACATTTACCCACATCCACGACCCACGACCTCTACCCACGACCCACGACTCACGACATTTACCTACACTCTCTGATAATGTAAACGATTCTATTCTTGGTATCTGCAGCCCAAATTCCTTGGAATTTCAAGCATGATAACATCATATCGATTATTTCCATATCCACGTGAAATGATAAATCAAATCAACGTTTTAGCAATTTGTACGAAAAAAATGTAAGTACATTTTTATATTTTTGGCTGTCTTTTCCCTTATTTTTCACATCAACAAAAACAGCACAAAGAAAACAGGTACAGGAATTTGTCATGATTTGACGTCAAGTCTTTGCCTCATTAAACATTCCACCCCAGTTCAGCCCTTCAAATCTCTAGCAGTTGAAGTAAGGTGAATCCCATTGGTCAAATGTCAACCAATCACGTTACGTTTTTTTTTTTTAGTTTAATTATACATTCAGCAGATCGCATAAAAGCTCAGCATCTGCAAGTAGGTCATAGTATCCGAGTAACAGAAGGAGCAGTGAGAAGATAGCCCGACATTTGAAGGAAACGTAAGTTTGGTAAAAAAGGTGAACATTGTAAGTAAAAATGGTCCTAGTTTTTTTTGTTAATTTTTGATTTAGTAGTTCATCCAATTTACAGTGGTCTTGCACAAGCGACTGTATAAGACACATACACCATGCATTCATTATCATCTTCAAGACAAGACAAATAGGTCTCATCATGGCCTCATTAAACATGCTCGTCAAACTCCTTCCTTCCTCGCCCTTTCGTCTTTTCCCTTGATTCTTCATTGGCGTTCACCACTTCCTTTCTGTCTCCTGTTTTTTTTTTCATCTTCTCAATTTCTTGGGCTACGCTCGCGGTAAGTATCTCGTTTTGCAACCTAGGTTTTATAGGTTGCCACGTGTTCGACATTCGATCCGGTCACATACATTTTCAAGGTCAGTATTCTCTGTACTTTTTCCCTCTTGTTTGCAGAATTTTCTTAGTTGTATTCTTTACTTGGTTGTATTTGTTTTCAATGTTTTCCTTGTTATTATTTTCCTGCATCCGCCCACGGGATTTCAGTCTTACAATGGGGTCTAATGTCGGATTACTGGCGCGTAAGACTGCTATCCCTCGAGCCGCGTCTTTTCCTGTATTGTCCTCAGAGTACCACTTTATTTTTCAGGTTACAATTCCCTAGTTTCAGCATTTCCTTCTTATGGATCCCGCGAGTGGTACATTCACTGGCTTCGGTTTTCTCTCCAACCTTACTGACCGGCTCTAGCGGGATGGCATGCAGTCAGTTCTTGTTCAGTTCTCGCAGTATGTCCCCGGTTTCTTATTTCCGTATGCGGAGTTTTCAGTTTTTTCGTTTCATATGCCTATTTTGTCTTACGCTGTTTAGTCTTCGTGCTTCCTAGTTTTATTCATGCAAATTCAGAGTCGGAATTTGCTTTACTAGCAAGCTGCTATTCCCGTTGGGTTTTTAAGGTACGTGTTATTATAAATGGCTGCATTCTCATGTCTCAGCTAGTCTTTGGCTTATGCTTTCGTTGTCGTTTTTAGCAAAATCCGCAAGTTTTGTTCTATATAAATGTACATGTGTTTTGTGGCTCCAGAGCAGAAGTTGTCTTGCGGCCAATATTTGTTACCTGACTCTGTCGAGCGTGTGTTGGAACCAGGGTCTTAATTTCGCTAAATTTTTCACGCCCTGGTCTTGTTTGCACTGTGTTTTGTGGCTCCAGAGCAGAAGTTGTTTAACGGCAATTTTTGTTACCAGCTGACTCTGTCGAGCGCGCGTTAGAACCAGCGGTTTAATTTCGCTAAAATATTCCCGCCCTGGTCTTGTTTGCTCTGGTTTTGTGGCTCCAGAGCAGAAGTTGTTTTGCTGCAATTTTTGTTACATGACTCTGTCGAGCGTGAGTTAGAACCAGGGGTTTGATTTCTATAAACTTTATTAAGCCCTGGTCTTGTTTACAATTTGTTTTGGGAATTGTGGCTCCAGAGCAGAAGTCGTTTCGCGGCAATTTTTGTTACTTGACTCTATCTAGCGTTTTATTTAGTTATGGGGGCTAATTTGTACTAATTTTAAATTTATTGCTCCCTGGTCTTGTTAATATGTTTTGTAGCTCCAGAGCAGTCGTTGTTTCGCGGCGATTTTGTTTCCTCACTGTGTCGAGCGTTTTTCTTTAGTGTGGGTATTAAGGCTGGGGGTTTTGAGATTGGGTGTATGGGGTGTTGTCTTCCTGTTGGTCCTAGTGCGATGTCTCGGAAACTATTATTCGTACGTTTGCCGCCAGATTTCTCCATCACTTAGCATAGGAGCGCGGACAAGATTGATGTAAATAGGATATTTACAGCGGTCTTGCCCAAGCGACTATATAAGACACATACACCATGCATTCATTATCATCTGCGAGACAAGACTCACAGGTTGTTGTTATGGCCATGCACCTCGCCTTGCCGGCTCTCCACTTCATGACACCTCTTTCGGATGGTTTGTTTTTCTCTCTTCCCACCCCATCCCAGCCCATAGTTTCTCGGGCCTGTATCCTTCATCCGGAAGAGGCCGCCAGATTTCTCCATCACTTAGCATAGGAGGACGGGCAAGATTGATGTAAATGGGACACTTTTTGATTTAGTAGTTTATCCTGTTTTAGAATATTAACATAATGACTTACTTTATGCTTCTCAGTTCCACCTCATATAAAGGCATTTTCTGCTCCTGTACCTGTTCGCCGAGCTTTCTACCAGCTTGGTCATTCTTTTTCAAAGCCGAAAAAACTGGATGCTCTCGCAAGCTAAACCACAGCCTACAAAGAATATTTATTGGATTTCTGTTTTTAGTGAAAAGGCATTGACTTATTGTAGTAATTGATGTTTATACAAAGATCTGATTATACATATATTGTTTTTTTCCAATATGATTTTTTTTTTTTTAATTAAATGTAAATTTATTTTGCAATATGAGTTCCTTGCACTCCCTGAATAAGAGCTTTTGGCATAAAAATAACTGTCCTGCATCAAAGCTTTCAATTGTTTTTATAAGTAAATTCACATTTTCTTGCTCAAGGAAATGGCATTGTCTGGTGTTATTCTAATGCTGGTGTCTGCTGTGTTTATGGGCACTTATGCAGGTAAGAATGGCTTTAGAATCTATTTAATATATTTTACTATGAAATCATCGTTTATGTAAGAAGATCTCAGTTTGACCAGGAAACAAGCAAACCAACAGACCAGTTAACCAACTAACAAGCAAATAAATAAACAAACGAACAAACCGACCAACACAATAGTCAACAAACCAGCCGACTAACCAACTAACCAAACGAATCTTAAGAAAATGCATTTTTTTCTGTATTGAATCTCATAAACTAAAACATCGAACAAGTGCTGTCTAGTATCAAGACAGTCTTTCCATTTTGACTGCCCTACTTGCTTGATTTAGGACAGATAGGAGCTACGTGGTCTGCTAGTGGAAATCGTCTATTGGCTGAAAGAGATTTATGTATTTCTTTAAATATTTCAGTTGATGACCGCGATTTTGCGAGTGCCCACATTCCATATTTGCGCTTCGATGGAGGTGCAAAAGCAAAGCACTGCTGGCCTGACGAGGCTAAAGACTCCAACGATGGAAAATGCAAAGACTTCAATTCCAAGGCTCCTATCTACTACGATGTTGTTGATTGTGCTGATAAATATCGCAAAGTGAGTTTTGCGGTTCTAGCCTTAAATATTTTAAGAATAAAAATTAAGACTCTTTCTTGCTCGTTTTATTCTCCTCCCCGGCTCCAAGAGACCGAGTTCAACGATTGAAATGGGTCTTGATTTATGGAATCCTCTGCTTCCATCTTATTATGAACTTATCAATGCTGATGTGCAAATAACTCCACGTTATTAACTTTAATTATTATGATTGTTAACTCTTTCCAGTCTAGTTCGCACTCATTTCTGTCTCCTATAGAACGCTCCAATTCATGCCCGCGCTCAAACTTAGTACCGCTGACACATACCGTAGACATCTAATGATGATGATAATGTCTGAATTATTTTAGCTTGTCTGGTGGTTTTGGTATGGCAGACAGAACCCTTGCACCGGTTCTTCCGGAGCGCACGACAACGACTGGGAACACATCACCATCAACTTCATCAAGGACGGTTCTGGTGCATGGAAGCAAGACAGCGTGACCTGGTACCAACACGATGGCTGGTATACAAGAAGCAACACTGCTACGAGTCCCAGTGTTTATGTGGGCAAAAACGCTCACGGAAGCTACGACAACTGGTGCGATGGCAAAGGATTTGTTTGGGAGCAGGTAAGCCGGAAAATCGACGGACCGCCGCCCGAAAACCGACGGAAAACTGACGGTGGCTGTTTACAGCGCTCGAGGCGGATAATATCCAAATGTCTCTACATACTTCAGTCCTGTTATAAGGAAAACAACCGGATATGTGTTATTGTTTTCTCACAATATAATTGAAAACTTTGCAAGACCAACTTAACTTTATATTGTTGTCAATCAGAAATGATTGAATGATATGTCAGAAAAAAATTAAGTGAAATGAAACTATTGTTCGCCTCGAGCGCAGCAAATATTGGTCGCCGATATTCACTTCAGTAGTTGCTCGTCTTTATAGTAGAGTAGCCAATCAGATCACGCGCTTACTCATATCCAGTTATTGTCTAAAAGTATATGATAAATGAGATTCAGTCTGTTAATACTTTTTCATGACATTGTTTACATTGCTAGGATTATTGCGCTGGAGGGTGTGGCTACTGGGATGATTTCCGTAACGACAAAAAAGGAAGACATTGGACACCAACCAACATCAAGCACGTGTCTGAGGTAACGCATCAACCATTTCCATAAAGGAGTCCATTCTGGTGATGCAAGGGAACTAATTAAGAGTTACCATATTATACGGTTATCCGTACTAGTTAACGACGTAGGGGCTGGTTGCCCGTCCGTAACCTTCTGCGCATCGGTTTTCGGTCGGTTTTGTGAGCGCACATAACTCTTCATGATGATGTCATTCGAATGTTTTGATGGGGTAGTGATATCAAAACGCTTCTTCAAACTCTTACATCATTTTCAAAACGTAAGCGAACCACGCTTTTTTTATTTCGTACAATCAAAACGCACATCAAAATGTATGTTCAGGGCCCAGTTGTTCGAAGCATGGTTAGCATTAACCAGCGTTTAATACCAGACAACGTATTGGTTTTGCCACTGCTTAACCAATGATTAAAGTTAACCATGCCTTGAGCAACTCAGTCCAGCCAGTTTTCTCAAAAAATTTTGACCATTATTTTTCGAAACGCAAAAAGAGAAATTATTGCTGGAAACACACTTGGTTTTACTTCGCTTCTAGCGAATACGTCGTTAGGCGTGTGTACCATAGAAAAATCACTCTATAAAACAATATTCCGGCATTAACATTATAACACTTACAGTGATTTCCATAATATATATACCTTCATGCATTATCACCAACAGCATCATAGTCACTTGTTATCTTATTGTATAATTCTCTCTAGGTTACTGGTAAAGTGGCTAATAGAATCAAAGACGAGAAATATTTTGCTGACGCCAAGCTCAACAAGTGTATTGGTGCCAATTCTCGCTGTGCGAAGGGACCATGTGGGTGCTGGCGAAATAACCACACTTTCCCAGCACCTAAATGTAATGTCTAAGAGACGAACTTCAAGAAACAAGGGAGATAAACAATGAGTGGATACTCTGGCAAAAATATATTTATGTGTGTGTTTTTTATTTGTAGTTTTTGACCAGTTATTTCATGACTATTGATGCATAAATTCATTCATTGGTCAATGTAGTCAAAGAATCATTCACTCCTTCATCTGCAGAGGGCGGATGCCCTCAAGAAAAGTTCTGAATTTTAGACACTTGAAAACCCAACTTTTAGTGTTTGGTAGACTGCGAAATCGCGACCTTGTGTTTCAAAACTTGAAAAATTCGAATAAGACTTCAAAAACGCCGGCTTGCAAACAAAATGTTTATCGTAAAATATAAATGAACTAAATCTAAGAGAATCACCAGTGTACCATTAGCTTTATATCACAATTGCTTTACGTGATTTCCCCTTTTTAAATCTTTCGTTTCCGACTGTTCCCCCCCCCCCCCCCCCCCCCTCATACTCGACAACATCCTCGATTTTGAATTGTAGTTGATGAAGTTTGATTGTTGGCATGTTGATCATTCTGGAAAGGTTGCTAAAATCTTTCATCTTAATTCTCAGCTTGCGCCTCACCCAAAACACATCTTCTTTGCACCACCGACCAAACAAATGCAAATTGCGTAACCTTCGTTTATTATTTTTCCCACGTATTACAGCAGTAACTAGAGAAATTGAAGGCAATATAATGCAAAATTTTCAGGGGGACAAAAAAGGTGAATTATGGGAAATTCTAATAATTAAGTTACAAATCTGTGCTTTCTTCTGATTTTATAGTCTTTTGACTTTACATTACTTTTAACATTTAAGGTCCTAAATTTATTGATCTTGAGATCATGCCTTTTTGAACGCATCAACCATCTGCTCCAAAGCTTTGAGAACTTCTTCTGTTGTCGGTTCGCCACCAAAGCATCTTTCTTTTAAACCAATTTGCTTGATCGCGGGAACATCATTTACTTTGAAACCTCCCTTTTTAAGGAAAAACCCCTGAAGGTCACAAATCTGGAAGTATTTCCCTTTTAGCATGTAATCTCTGATCTTGACCAGATCACGAGCGGTGCTTTTCAGGTCGCCAGTCGTGTACGTAATCACCTCAGCAATCAGCTGACCCACCTCCTTTGCAACAATACTATCTCGAATGTGCTGGAATTCGCCAATATCACGCGACACCCATTTCTCCAGAAAACCACTGCATCCGAAGCTCTTCTCCTCGCCGCATTTTACACCTGTAATGATGCGGTGTTTCGGATTTGGAGAAAGATCCACTGTATTGATGCCTGCTTTCATGATTGTGACAAGGTTTCTGACTTCGTTTTCAATTACTCCTAAGCATGGTACGCCCAACTCAGGCTCAAGCCTCTTACAAACCAAAAAACCAATATCTGGTAGGTCTTTGATGCGGCAAGCAAGTTTTTCCTCACCTCCTCCCGCTATTTCTTTGCAAAAACTGTTGTAATTGATGTTGGGTTTTGCCTTTTCAATCTTGTTATAAGCTTTAGTGAAATCATCTGCATATGCCACTGACAATGACGCAGCCAAAGTTGCGGCCACCACGGCGAAACAAACTGTGTACATTTTCATAGCTGCGAATGCCAAAGGAAATAAAGTGAACTATGATTAAAACTGAATATTTTCCGGGGGGGCACTCCCTTATAGCTCCTTATATGAGCCATATAGGCATGTGCCGCCCCAAAGAGAATGGTTTTTGTGCCGTGTCGGTCTGGGAATGGGTATTAGTCCAGTCAACGTCAACGCACTGATATACCTGTCACTAATTGCAACAGAAGTCTTTTCTTCAGTTTTGAAATAAGAAAGATTCTTTAATATACATATTAAAAGTTTAGGAAAATCTGTGCATGGGAAGACACTTAAATTCAGTTCAATTGTAACAGACTGAATCAATTACATTAAAACGAGGCTGAATTCTATTTGCGATAGAAAAAACGCTATCTTGAGTTATGAATTAGATTAGATGATAGGAACTTTGATGAGCAAATTTTTAAAAGTTTAAAAAACGTGTTAGTGATTTTAGACCTTCAATCATCTTCATCTTCATCCTCATCTACATCTTCATCGAAATCGAGTTGAAGTGCTGTAGCATTGGTGCAACTACTGCCTCGACAGTGTCCACAGGCAAATGAACACTAAAGATCATGCGAAAATCAGGAGCCCAACACGGTCATAGGCTCCTGGTCCCAGTTGTTCAAAAGTTGGATAGTGCTATCCACCGGATAAAAATCTATCCAGCGGATAACGCAATTGGTTTCCCTGATACCTATCCACTGGATAGTGAATTATCCGGTGGATAGCGCTATCCAACGTTTGAACAACCGGGACCTGGTGAAAATGAAATAATCAGCATGTCACGAGTATGGGACAAAGACAGGATTCGAACCTATGATCTCCCAAACACGGCTGGAGATGAGTCTTGATAGGTAGCAGTTGTCGGCATCATTCAATCTCCAACCCTCGCAGCTTGTCTTCGAAGGCACCGAAGAGATTCGAAAAATTTTTGTACTTTTCCCTTACATAAACTAATAATTGTAGCATGAATCGGAAAACACCTACTGACATTTTTTGGCCTCGTTTTAGGCTCCTAAGTATTGTAATTGCTATTTTTTTAAACAGTATTTTAGTTTTCCTTTTGTTTGTCTTTTTTGCAGGATTTGCTGAATACATTTGGTCAATTAAGAGAGTAAAAATGTGTTCAAGTACTCTTCTGAGAGGGCACAAATCAATCAATCTTTCTATATTAGACAGCAACAAAGTTGCTTTTTTCAGTCATGAGAGCCAGAAGGTGGCATCTAATTCATTTGTGATCAGAAGTTGCGTTAAACTTAATTCATCACTTCTGAAGTGTGTTTATTACTTCTTTCTGACTGGGACAAATTAACTGTGTTTGAGGGTCACTGCATGTATTAGCAACAGAGTTATGTGTTTTAGATTTGGTTAGTGTTCTTCTCTGAAAGGGTCTACATCTGAATCACATTGTTTTTCAAACCAAAGATGAACTTGATTAGCACTACATGTATTATTGTATTCAGTTTTCTAGAGATCCAAAGCAACAATGTACCTGTAAATGATAAACCTTACCAAGATATATTCTAAAGCAAATTAGACTGTAAAACAATCGGTAAAGCGTGGCGTAAGAGTCTTACACAAGCGAAGCGCGCGAGGGGCGTGTGGTCTATTTTGCAGTCTAAAATCAAATTAATAAAACATATACCAGTACTTGTTTGGGATGTGAATTTTGTTTTCAACAACATGATAATGTGATCAGACAGTCATATTTTTTCAAGCCCTTATCCACGTACCTCAGGCTAAGCAAAAACCCTGTATGTTGCTTTTTTTTTTATAAGCAGCTTCTATTATACTTTGGGAACAGTGTTAATGTTTATTTCAGAGGTGATTTACAGTATTCCCTATCCATATACAATACAAATTAAAACTTAAAGGTTGTTTCATCCTAAAAAAGAGGTCAGTATTTCAAAGATAATATATTTCTAAGCTTTATAAAGCCTTATGGAAGACAAGTGTTTCCTCATGAAAAAGAAGTGAAGGTTCTACTTATCTATTAACCAGGAAATTAAAGTTTGCTTCCCAGTTGTATTCTAGGAGTTAACAATTATCCGTTTTACATGACATTTTTGAAAACGTTGCAGTTCACTTTTTCAAAGACCTAACTGAAAAGTACCTTGGGTCATTGTACATTTATACCTGAAAATAACAAAACAATTTGCTTTACTATGAAAATTGATTTGAAAAAGTTTAGAAACGGCGTTTCCACGGTGGTCTGCAAGCAAATTTCGTTTCTCTGCTGTGAGCTTATTGTTGAACGACTTTTCTGACCGGGACTAGCTGAAGCCTTTCAACAAATCCAACACTCTTACTTGACTCAGAACTTTTATTCACTTGCTGCTTGTGAATTACAATTCTCTCTCTTCGTTCTCTATACTCGTTCTCCCTTTACTGAAGTCGCACCTTGCCTTTATACCGACTAGTAAACCCATTATCTCAGCTCAAATTAATGCTTACGTAAGTCCACTCTGATTGGCTAGAAGTGACTCATCCGCATGAAATCTTCGAGGCACCTAGTCAAAATGATTTTCTTCCTTAATTTTCACTGTTAAGATTGGGCTCTCCAGTCAATACAAAACAAGGGGAGCAATATAAAAATTACAAGGTGTTGAGTATCATATAGAATTTTCACAATTCTAGAAGAGAAGATATGGAGTACGCGATCTAGGTAAGGTGTCAAGCTTCTTCTCCGAATGTGATTAGCTAAGCTTGCTTATGAATTAACAATGTTATGCCAAAAACACAACCTTACAAGTCCGATTACAACACAGGTGGCTAACAACTTCTCGCAGGTCATTTACAGCTTGAAGAATCAATACAGCTATGATGTGACCAGGAAATATCTTACTATTATTATTTATTATAAATACTTTCAGTTTTCAAGTAACACCATCTACAGTATGAGTTCAACTGAATCTAAGAGAAACAAGCCAGAACGTTATCCAAAACAGGGACAGGAACTATTTCCTGGCAATTACCAACGTACGACCAGTCAAGGCCGACATGTCAAACCAAGCTAAATTCGAAAACGAAGACAAAGCTTTTATGTAACCTACCGAAACCAGTAAAAATAAAACACCCGTCTCCACAATTCATGTTAGGAGAAATTCTCTATCGATCACTAATAAAAAATGTCACTAATGGCTAACGCAACTCTTCAAATTATTTTTATGACATTTTCCTTCACATAATGTGAATATTTCCCAATTCGCAAGAAATCTTGTAATAAACCCAAACACCAAATAAAATTCTTTCAATAAGTTTTTTGTCAAGACACGTACACCAAAAGCATTTTTCATCGCTTCAATTTTGATTGTTTAACGTTATTATCCCCGCTTTCTATACATTTCTCAATTACGGCTTCTTGTCACTGGTTATCCGTAAATAAATTTGATTGGAAAATTAAACCCTCTTTTGAGCTGGGTACTTGAAACATTAAGCCTCGACAGTTAATAAAATCATTTTGTCGAGGGTTGTTAACTTAAAAATTCGACACCTGCTGAGCTTGTCGATAAAGTTAAAGCAGAAAAGAAATCGTCAAAACCGTGACAAAAATAAGTAAAATTATTTCCGGTTTTCTTGTGGTTTGTAGAAATTAGGCTGACTGTGCCTTTTTTGCATGCGTTTTGTAGCTGTATTCTATACATGTAAGTTTTCGCATAGTTTTTATGTAGTTAGGCTTCCCGTTTGGTGCATAAAATTATCGGGCTCTGAGGTCATTCTTCGCTCTCACAAGTTTCATAATCATTTACTCTGTCTTTTGCCTCTACCGGTTTTGTACCCTCTAACTGTCTTCTCCAAGAACAAGTCCTCTTCATCCTTTACTTCAAAACATGGGCAATCTAGTCGAAGACAGAGATAGTGAAATATGCGAGGAAAAATAAGACGCGCAAAACATCGGATGTAAGAGTTTGAATGGCTCTCGATAATGCCGGATGACACATTTTTCCACTATGTTGGAACCGATCACGTCAGCCAGTTTCCCATCCAGTCTTTCTATTATCCATGATGTGGCCGATTTACAAAAAGACAGAAACTGAGAACGACGTTCAAAGCAATTGAGGCAAGATGACGGCGTTTTTGAAGATTGGCAGCCTTCCTGAGGCTTTGACAAAATTTGGTAGGAGTTCAAATAGATAGATAGATAGCCTTTATTTTGAAACGATAAGTATTAAAGCTACATGAGCTTGTGGGGTCGTTTGCAATTAACTAATCACTAAGTAACTAAAAAACTAAAAACTAGGGGTATTTACAGAAAGAACGTTGAACTTAAGTCAGGGATATTTACAAATAAGAAATTGTGAGCATAATTTTTTAAGTATATACAAAGCCATCTTTTCTAAAATTACAAGTGGATGCAGACGTTATCTTAAAACTAAATTCATTAAAATTAACTAGAGATTTAAGCTTTAGCCTGAGGTCACGATATGGAACGTTTTTTGTCAGGGCACTACAATTGTTGGTCACTGCATTCCACAGGACTGAGCCTCTAAACGCGACAGAGTCGTTCATGTAACGCGTTTTGAAGCGGGGAACAATTAAAGAAGCGCAGCTCCGGGTTGAATAATTTGTGGCCCGTTTCTTAGAAATCAGATCGATAATGTGACAGGTAACCTATCATGAAAAGCTTTATGAAAAAAGATAAAAATGGCTGATTTATAATAAATAGACGGAGTCGGCCATTGGGCCCGTTGTAGAACATCAACAGAAGCCATGTCTTTCGGCAAATTAAAAATAAGTCTCGCAGCCCTGCAGTGAAGTCTTTCCAGGGACTGAAATAAGTCGGAGTTGCAACAAGATCCCCATAGTATAAGACCATAGGTCACTGAAGGCAAAATGACCTTAAAATAGAGATCCTGACGAACGTTCCTAGAGAGAGAAATCTCGACTTCTTAAGTAATCCTAGTTTTTTTAGGGAATGATTTTTTGAGTTCCAGCATATGCGGAGTCCGATCTTGCAAACCACACAGTGACCACAAATTAAATGCGAACACAAATGCCTAGTGCGGATGAACCCAAGCCTTTTGCTTTGTGGCTTTCTTCCGGGCAGTCGACTCTTAGCTGGGTATTCAAGAACCTTTTTTGTAGTTGCAATTGCCAGAACTCAGTGGAAAAAAGTCTTCAAAACAGTTAGAAAATGAGGTATTGTGCCGCACGGAACAAATTAATGTTAAAATTTTACAACTTTTACACAGCCTGCGATCGGAACAACGAGTTGAATTGTACATAAAAAACATTAACTTTCTATTAATGGTGATTAAGGTTTTCATGGCGTTGGGCAATCAGCTTTTTGAAAATTGTTCCCGTCTTTTCCTTAAAAACCAAACAGAAACTGAATATAAATAGGGATAGACTATAGATCATTTTAAAGACGGTTTTCTTACCTTTTTCGTCTCTTAGAGTCGATTGACTTACGTTACCGTCAGCAGAACAGACAAAAACTAATGGTGGTTATATATTTGACCCTTTTATGACTTAAAGGCGTTATGTTTTACGATACCTGTATCTACTGTTAAATTCTGTCATTCAAAGGTTACTTTATGGCAACTTCAATTTTCCCCCTGCTAAAATGTCAAAAGAACCTAATTCAGTTGCATTAACGTCACAGGTGATACCTGTACTAATGTGCAAATAAATATATTTATCAGAAAATATTTACTTACTTCAGTGGTTTCATAATCTTTTACCTTGAATAACCGTCTTGGGGCCGATTCCGCTTAATGTTCGTACAAAGAAATATTTAAAAATGGAGGAAAGTAACAAGAATTTGTCCGTGAAAAATAGCGATTGTACAGCGTGATTTTGTCTCCAGTTTTACTCAGAGTGTAACTTGCGGCAAACAAAAAACACTAACAAATTTTTATCCAGGACCTCGATGTGTCATAAGAAGCTATACATAGTTACTAAAGGAAGTGCTTGAACTAGAGAATATCTAAAACTTTCGCCTCAGGACTCAGTATAACTAAAGCATCAAGTTTATCATCCATTATCTTTCTAGTTGAGAAATTTAAATGATTTCATTCTGAATACACTCTGTAGAAATATCACAGCTAAATATCGTTTTACACTTTTTATTTGCTTGTGCCTAAAGAAAGCCCTAATTACACACAGTTGCTATACTAGTTTGATTCTGATTGACTACAGAGGAAGCAAAAATCGGCACAGACGGTTAGTGCGTAGCTTTTCCATGTAACTTTGAAGTAGCTTTAAATACCCGTAAAACGGAGCACTAATGAAAAGAGGGAGACCAGAAGGAACACATATGAGTCAATAAGAACTCGTTTAAATATGTCTGTGCTTTCCAGATCGAATTGGAATTTGGATCAAGCGTTGGTTTTTGAAGAGAAGGGAAAACCGGAGTACCCGGAGAAAAACCTCTGGGTGCAAGGGAAAGAACCAACGACAAATTCAACCTGAATATGGCGTCGACACTGTGATTTGAACCCGGGCCATATTGGTGGGAGGTGAGTGCTCTTACCACAGCGCCATCCTTGATCCCCCTGTCGGTTTACGCGTAAACCGACGTAAAATAAGGACCTTTATTGACTGAACCATGTGGGAAGGCCCTCGCCGACTCTGAAACAAACTTGGTCCGTGTACTTATGTAAGGGATCAACCCCCCTCCTCGGTCTGTTTTGCCGTTGATTTCAGAGGTTAAGGTTTCCAATTGAACGGAACACTCTTTAGACCAGTGTAGTAATTGCACTGACGTACTCATTACACACACGCGGCAGTTCATCGCCTCATGATAAAAATGGAATATAATTCACTATTTAAAGTAAGAATGAAATAAAAACAAACTCTGGAAATAAAATGCTCTCTATATTTTCAGAAGCCTGTGAAGTGATAGGGCGCAAATTCAAATTATCAGTACTTTTTACTCTCGACTGAACATAATTTTCTCCTGTATACGTACGATAATATCCTCGTTCAATTGTCTGAACCTTGACTGCCAATTTTCACTGCAAGACATAAATAAAATCATTATCGTAGCCTTAGTCAGTCAAAAAATTAAACCAAGCATTTAAAAATTCACGATGCGGAAGCTACTGCTGGTTAGCTGTTGTGGAGTGGCTATCCGTGTTCAAAATGTTTTTCTTAACTGATACATCAATAACAGGTGACCCTTACCCTTTCCATAACTTTTAAGGTAAATTCAAGTTGGGTTTCAACGTCGTTCTTTCTAAGACTATTCAAAAACGTATTATTGACCTCCCTCCAAATGTGTGGCTTCATAGCTCAGTTGGTAGAGCAACGCACCGGCAACGCGGAGGTCATGGGTTCGAATCCCGTTGAAGCCCTGATTTTTTTCAGGCTTCTTCTTTCCAATTGCTTAAATTGGAAAAATTTACTGCGATGATCATTCTTTACTTTCACTTACATTACATCTATCATGACTAAAGGCTTGGTTACCAACGATAGCACCGACCGTTAAAAATGGCAAAGACCGTTTGCAAAAGGGAAATAGGCCGCACCGATCGAGTCGATTAATAATCTAGTATACTTAGCGAAAACTGTATCGATCGTACGATAAAATTTAATGAGGTAGCCACAGATGCCCTTCTCAGGTCTAAGACTTTGTTTACCGTTGAAATTCTTCATCGAGATTGTTTGACTGCATGTAAATAAAAGCTGATAAGCCCTTATTACGGGGATCCGCGATGAAACAAATATTCAATAATACTTCTCAAAAGCTGGGTACGTAATTTGTAGTAAAATATGCATTGAATGTAGAAGGTACGCGATATATAATAGAGCGTTTTTCACTCACGTGGCCAGCATCTATGCTAATTTATTGGAACAAAAGAACGTTTTTACATAAGAAAAGAGTTCAACTCCCAGAGGATTGTCTTGGTACACCAACATGGCCGCCGTTCTATTGTTTTGGAACACCAATATGGCCGCCGTGACGTCATGTGAAAACGCTCTATACATCCATAATTAACATGCCCAGTCGATATCTTACTGAGCTGGCCCAAATACCGACAAGTACGCGTCTTTCGCAGCTCTAAACACTGTTGACCTCCAACACTACTGCCATGAAACAGTAATTACAGTTACAGTAATCTCCTGTCTGAATATACGAAAAAGTAAATGAATGCTATTTCATTGGAAACTTGTTGAAAATATTACCAAATGCACTCCGCGTGCAGTCTCTCAACATAATAGATAGCGCTAAAAATACTCCACACCACGTTTAAGATGAAAATTTTGCGGGAAAATCTGGAGTCCAAAGGAGTCGATTGGGTTCTTTAGAATATTTAAAGTATAATAAAGTGGATTTCTATGTCAATTCTTGATCGACTCCTCGTTTGATTACCGAAATGAATAATTAAAAAACACCATGCATATAACAGGTAAGAGGCGACGCATGGCGAGAGAAAGGTCACACGGTCAAGTCTTACACAAACCAGGATAATTTAATCAAGAAATCATTCTGCCCTCCTAATGAAAGATGAGAAATTACGCTAAGACCTACTTTACCTCCGTATCTCATCCTTTAAGGGGCGAAAATTTCTCCGAAACTTTAAGTAAAATTCATGTTTTCATCACACAGACCGGAAACAATCACCCCGAAATAGGCGCAAGGCACGCTGGGAAGATGGTAATATCCCCCTATGGCCAATTTGATCATCTAATACTTGGGCTACGAGAAAGCTGCCTCGTCCCCAGTCTCTCGCGATCACTTGTTTCGGGAATATTTGAGTTGATGAAAGTTCTGCGCTCGTTCCCATCATGCCCCTCTCCCGCTTCTCGCTTATCTGCTTTAGCGGGAAATTACTACCATTAGAAACTAGCGTTTGAGAGAAAGGTGCGAACAACAGCAACTTACCTTAAAGAGAATGACTGATCTAATGCTACAGTAAAGAAGAAAAAGGAATTTGTCAGCGAACTGTTCGCAATAAACAGAATTTTTGTCTTCATTTGGGTTTGACGTCTTTAAAGGAACACATCCTTATCAACAAAGCCTATTTAAAAGTAGCAAAGATGTTTCTCAGTCAGTGAAACAGGCGGCTCCGAAGAAAAAATCCAAGTGCTGCCAATAGGACTGTAAATGACTGAATAAACATCTTCCTCAAGTATTTAGCTCAAAATTCTATTCCAAAAAATAAGATACTTATAAACTGATAATTTTGCATACCTTTCCCCAGCACGCATGACATCAAATGCCTTATTTATTTTATCTAGAGACATTGTGTGGGTAATGAGTTTATCTAGATTCAAACTTCCAGCCAGGTATTCCTCGCATAATCTAGGAAACAGTTCCTTGGCTACAGACCCTAAAAATATATGCATCTTATTTATTCTTCGGATTAGCAACGAGCACGGGGATAAGTGACGTAAATAAAAGCAATCCACAAGGATCAGGATAAGCATGTAGTCGGATTCGTGTTGTTTCTCGGAAAATAATACGTTCTCAAACTTATTTGGAGCACTGCTCGCTAACGCAGAGGGAGGCCATGGGTTCGAATCCCGTTGAAGTCCCGAAATTTTTACGGGTAAATTTGCAATTGCTTAAATTACAATACCACTGCGACGATCATATCTCGTAGTTCACCTTATCTTCATTCTATGTTTCATCCCTTTCACGGTTTAAGATGAACTCGATAAATTGGCCTGCTCCTAATCATGGATCTTCATAGCTCGGTTAGTAGAACTCTGCAGCGCTAACGCAGAGTCCATGGGTTTGAATCCCGTCCCGAACTGACTTGTTCGGGTTAATTTGCAATTGCTTATATTGCAATTACTACTGGTAGCCGTAGCTAGCTGTACTTGGAGTGACCTCACGAAGAAGGCAAGAAATTCGTGACTGTGTTAGCTTGCTGGCAAGATCAGTCACGCTATCTCAGCACACGTAACACGTTGACGTCCAATCACACAACGGCATAGAGCAAAGACCCTGATTTTTGTCGAATCATATGTGGTAGAACCTCTCTAACTTGAACTCTCAAAGGGACCAAAAACATTTCGACTTAGCGGGGCTTATCGTTAAAAAAATATAATATTGAAATTTGAATCTGCATAGTTACAGGTTCCCGGGGGGGGACTCCCCATACTGAAAATGAGGGGGATGCTCGTCGTCTCGCTGTGGGGCTAAATTGCAGATTTTGGTCTCACATAGGGTGTTTGGGATGGAAAGTTATAATTACTACAATCCCTTAGTACTGTGCATAAAGAAATTTACACAAAATGCCCTGACACTGACCACACGACAGGTTAAGCTTGGGCCACACCCACATTGGTCTTCCCTTAGGGGTTTAATTTAAATTTTCCGACGTGTATCCCCGTCACTTTAATAAGGGTCCCCCCCGAGGTACCGGGTTCGACTTTACAACCTCTTTCCTAGGGCTTTCCCCCTGTGCTGCCTAAACGGCTTTCAGCGACTTCATGATGATATTACTTACTTAGAACAGGGCTAAAAGAATATATACATAAATAAACATTTCAAAGTGGAATTTCGGTTTTGATAAGATAGATAGATAGATAGATAGATAGATAGATTGATTGATAGATAGATAGATAAATCATTTATTGAAAATCACAATTAGCAGCCATAAGCTGAATTACTTCAGTTATATACATGTTGATAACAATTTAACCTCATTAAAATTCCCAACCATATCATAAGAAAAAAAACCATCATACAATGATAAAATTACATCAAATCTAGTATAAAAGTTCTATTTACAATTGTTGCTTATCTGCATAGTGCATTATAAAGGAATTTCTAAACCTCTTTGTTTTTACACGTGGGATTGAAAACATACGCCTATTCCGGGCAGCAGGCCTGCTAGTTTATTCTGGCCATCGCTCTCTACAATTTGTTTAAACAGAGTGCTACATAACTCCTCGCGTCTATAAAAGAGTGTTTTTAAATCCGCATCTTCCAAGGCCTTGCTATACGAGACCTCTGGGAATAGAATCCTTAAGACTGAACCCTCTCTATTTGGTCGGACAAATAGGCTGGCAAGCTGGAATGGAAAGCCTGGCATGCATATTCTAGGACGGAACAAATGCAATCCGTGATAACGCAATCCGTACCCTGAATAAAAAGGAACGGTCAACCAGACCCGATACATTTGAAACCAAGTTGGCCTCCCGAAAGGGTGAGTTCTGGATCCTGACGATCTGAGTCTTACAGAAAAGTAGCGGACTGTGAATATCCTAATTATCTGATTGGGGAATATTTTAAAAAAGCAGCGGATCTTAAATTTTTCGGTGATGCTTTTTATAGCAGTTTTCGTATCTTAGCCGGAGTCTACAACAGAGGTCTATGATTTAACATATATCTAGCCAGATTTTTGAAAACGTTTTTACCACCAAATAGATCTTTTCTATCAAGTAGTCTTTCTTTCAGCCAAAAACCTCAAGCTGGCCAATATAAAACCATAGCTTTTTTTTTTTCTTTTCATCCTTTCTTCCCCTTCGCTCTTTCTTCTTCTCCTTTCTTTTCCTTCACTAGAGTGATTTTTGAGCTTATTGGGCGCAGAAAACCCTACCTTTTGGCAATTTGACCTTCTCTCTGTTCGTTTTTTCTTTTTCCTTTTTTTTTTTTACAAAAAAGCTAGATATATAAAGTTATTATTATTTCCTAATTTTAGACTTTTAAATTAGGAAAAACCGTATAACCGTGAACGTGGTAATGAACATTCTCATAAAAGAGCAACCAAAGTTTTTATAGTTTGGGACCTTTTTACTCTGTGAGAGGGTGCGAATGGGGTTAACACTCTGTTAACTGATATTTGGCCAAAAAACTAGTAGTTAACTGATAAATGAAAAGATAACAGTTAAGTGATATCATATTAATGTTAATGAAAGCAACAAAGTTTTACAAACAGAAATGCTATTGGTGACTTTTTTTTCCCGCTGATGACCCGGTGGCACATTAACTGATCTTACTATGTGCAAGAGACACCAGAGCAGTACCCGACAAACAGAAAGCGTCACTCAAAGAGCTGGTTGTAGAACGTGACTCAATGAATAATTCGTTTTCTAATATTAACAAGATTTCTGTGTTCGGAAAAGGAAAATACTGTTTTCACGGACCCAAAAGATCGTCAAGTTAAACGTTACTACCCAAATAAAAAAGCTGTAGTGATTCTTAGTATTGCATCTGGCCAAAAAGAATATCTGATGATTCAAAGAAATCAGCAATCTTTCTTTTAAGTACATGGAATTTGTACTTACGAGACATCATTTTTGTAACTGATGTTGGAGTTCTAACTATTGAGACTTTTTTAATAAGAAGAAAAGCTCATGTTTAAACCGATCTTTCTGAAACAGTTTCGACAGTTTCATTTTTTAAAACTCTAGGATATCTTTATGAGGCTTATGAAATACGCGAAAAAAAGTACGTCGGCGAAAAAGGTAGCATTGAGGGAGGCGAAAGAGGATGTCGACAAAATCTGAATCGAGGTACAAAATACTTGTGACAACGCAGGTGGAAAGCCTACACTGGTTTCTCACTTCACTAGTTTGAGTCTTTTCTGAAGTGAGCTATTCTCAGCTTGTGCCTTACCCATAATACATCTTGGTTGCAGCACCGACCAAACAAATTGCGTAACCTTCATTAATTATGTTTTCCGCAAGTATTACAGCCGTGACAAAAGAAATTGAAGGCAATATAATGCAAAATGTTGGTGGGGGAGCAAGCAATGTAAATTATGGGAAATGCGCAGACTCGTACCCAGTCGCTATTTAAGTGTTTTTTTGGGGTGAGGGAAGATTGGAGATTAGGTTGAGGCGCTCGCGGGGTCTCATGGGAAGGGAAGAGACCCCGCGCGCGCCTCAACCTAATCCCCAATCTCACACCCCAAATAGCGACTGGGTACGAGTCTGGGAAATGCGTAAGTTTCTTGTGGTTTTATAGTCTTTTGACCTTACATTTTCTTCTAACATGAATACTATCAACTTTTCTTTAAGGCCCTAAATTTCTTGATCTTGAAATCATGCCCTTTTGAAGGCATCAACCATCTGCTCCAAAGCTTTGAGAACTTCTTCTGTTGTCGGTTCGCCATCAAAGCATCTTTCTTTTAAACCAATTTGCTTGATCTCGGGAACATCATTCACTTCGAAACCTCCCTTTTTAAGGAAAAACCCCTGAAGGTCACAAATCTGGAAGTATTTCCCTTTCAATTGTAGCATGTAATCTCTGATCTTCACCAGATCACGAACGGTGCCTTTCAGGTCGCCAGTCGTGTAAGTAATCACCTCAGCAATCAGCTGACCCACGTTGTTTGCAACAATACTATCTCGAATGTGCTGGAATTCGCCAACATCACGTGACACCCACTTCTCCAGAAAACCACTGCATTTGAAGCTCTTCTCCTCGCCGCATTTTACACCTGTAATGATGCGGTGTTTCGGATTTGGAGAAAGATCCACTGTATTGATGCCTGCTTTCATGATTGTGACAAGGTTTCTGACTTCGTTTTCAATTACTTCTAGGCATGGTACGCCCAACTCAGGCTCAAGCCTCTTACAAACCAAAAAACCAACATCTGGTAGGTCTTTGATGCGGCAAGCAAGTTTTTCCTCTCCTCCCTCCGCTATTTGTTGGCAAAAACTTTTGTAATTGATGTTGGGTTTTGCTTTCTCGATCTTTGTATAAGCCTTAGCGAATTCATCTCCATTTGCCACTGACGACAACACAGTCAATATTATGGCGACCAGGGTAAAACAAACTTTGTACATTTCCATAACTGCGAATGAAAGAAAACAAAACAAAATGAAAATGTAAGAAAATAAACCCATATTACTCTTTATTGAAATGCGTACTGCTTTGAGGTTCTAGCGCCCCCTATGAAAATTAAAATCAAATTAACTGTTCATAAACCAAGTTTTGCTAGAACAGACTGCACGGCTCTATCAAATTCGTTGTTTAACACGTCGACAATTGAGGATTAATTACGAGCATGCGCACTTTCATTGCCTGTCACATTCCTTACAGGCAATTACGTGTACAAATTGGGTCATCCTCGGAGACCCAGGGGCAGATAGTGGGGACGAGGAAAAGTCTAAACGGGCGGAAAAATAAAATGACACGAAGAAAAGTAAAGAACGGCGAGAAGAGCCCCTGGGGACAATGTCTTACCAGACCAGTTCCAAACGGTCGCCGCCGTTCTGGCTTCTGATTGGTGCCAGGAAAACACAGTTTTCTGGCACCAATCAGAAGCCAGAACGGCGGCGACCGTTTGGAACTGGTCTGGTAAGATATTGTCCCCAGGGGCTCTTCTCGCCGTTCTTTACTTTTCTTCGTGCCATATATTTTCCCGCCCGTTTAGACTTTTCCTCGTCCCCACTATCTGCCCCTGGGTCTCCCAGGATGAAATTGGATTTGACCAGGCCCTAACCTGAGATCAGGCCCAATTTTAGCGGTTCTCATACATTCTCGCTAACAGCTACCGCTAAAAGTTGGGCCTGATACACTCTCACAAGTTTGTGCTCACTGCGACCAGAGTTTGGCCGCAACGCTGATTGGCTGCTAGAGCAATGCCACAAGATCTGATTGGCTGTTGGAATCAACGGAAGTTGAAAGCGCTTATTCCTCGCGTGGTTGTTTTCACGAATGATTAGCCGTCGGCTGAGAGAAGGATCGATTTTGCTGTCTTTTTTATATAGTTTTTTAAAGGTCTTATAGTAGGAAAATATGCATTAATTAATATGTGCCATGGAAATTCAGGAAATTCAGATGGTTGTTCACATCTTCTCAGGATTTGCTTTATTTATGAAACTAATGTGAGTGTATCATAGAGTTGAATCGGTCTGCATTACTGCGAGTTGTTGACCGCGAACAATGTGCCGTTTGATTTACCAACAAACGAGTGTAAAAATACTGTCCATCTTAAAACTGGTTTCATTTGAAAGTTTAACCGGGAATGACTTTTCTGAACGGGGTACGCGTCGTAGGCAAGCGGAGGCTCACTGCGAAAGAAACCTCAGTTGCTAACTGAGAAAATATTAGACGAAAAATATCGCATCGCTGTTCGAGGAATTTTTGTAGGCATTATTATAAAAGCCAGTGGCACTAGTCTTAAGGTAACAGACTTGTTGTTACCTTCGCGTTTGGTAAAACTAAACCAGGAAAATGGGTTTCCTCTCTCGTTGGCTGTTTGCTGTTTGTTAATTTCGATTAATAAATTTAGCGAGCTTTTCAGACCTGCCACACAACTAAAGAGAACTACAAAGTGTGTTTCTAATACTGTTTTTCGTTTAGTTTATAGGTGAGTTTAGCATGCATTTATAGTAGTTTCGTTTCGTCTTTCCAAATTGGCAGATAATAATTACCTGGATTTGTAAACAAATATATTTTTTAGACGTTTGTTTCTCTAGTAAATTCGCAAATTGCAAGTGTACTTACGGCACTAACACAACTAAATTAAATGCACTTGAGAATTAGTTTGGTTTGTTCTGAGATAATTTATATATCCTTTGAAAAAGTCTGCGATTTATTTCTCGAAAAGTTTTAAAGATTTATGTACTGAAAATCGGAGAAAATTGCCGAGGAAAATATAAAGGCAACAGAAAAATAGAAATTTCAGTATTTTAAATTCGAGCGCGCCTAGCCAAAATATTAAAACTAGAAGATCGTGTCGCCGTCTTTTCGAAAACGTTTTACCTTCTACGCCAACAGAAATAAACTTCGAGATCTCCTTTAATTAAATGTGATTGTGCTGACTATTTTATTTTTAGTCGAAGAAATTAAAAGGTACAAGCTATTCTTTTAAGTCAGCGAGTCTGAAGTTTTCCCTGGTATGAAAAATTTGCATACTAAAACGACGAGCAACGGAAGTAATTTTGGTTGGCTGATTCAGTAAATGTCAATCAAATTCTTCTTACTCGCGATCGCCTAGAGCAATTCCCCTCTTTTTTGTTGTAGGAGGTTTTCAATGGAATCAAACCACTATGAGATGAAGCCGCGTTTCCAAAGCTTATCAGTTTCTTAAAAAATTGGCTAATTGTGTGGATAGCACGCCATTTCACTGTTTTTATGATGCTTAAAACTTTGTTTCAAAATATTTCGAAAACGCTCTCATAGAATTTGTTCAAACTTTGCCATGATTGAGGCAATTATGCCAGGTACAAACTCTCTTAAGCGATTTTTTAAAAAAAACTCCTGGTACAGAGAAACTCAAAGATAAACAAAAAACGTAATGGCGTCGTTACGATGCCATGGCGACTCCGATTGCAATAAAACCCAGATCATAAGAAATTTTCATCTTTATATAATACAGTTGTGGTAATCTTTTTTCCATGTCTTTACTCATGACGACGTAATTAATGCTCAAACGTGGGAGGTATCCCCCCTAAAACATCCAGTCGAGCCACCTTAAATCCCCTGAAGAAGGACGGCTTGTCCGTCCGAAATATCGGGAAACCTCCTAAGTCGCTTTTCTCTTTGCTGTTTTGTTATTAATGTCTATAGTTGAATTATTTGTGACCTTGATTGCAGTTTTAAATTTTTACAGTTGATACAGATCGCGCGGTTACAAACCTGGTAAAATATTTTCCACTGCTCGGTGGGACCGCAGACCTAAGGGACTGAAGACACCAAGATCGGCTCATAGTTTCTACCCCTGTATTTATTTTTAGTCGGCACTTCGTTCCTCGCTCGGAATGCTTCGCTTTCCGAATGCGTCGCTCGAAGGGGGATAATGGTTGTTTGCCATTTACAAAAAGTTTCCGGAAAATACGATTGGAAAGTAAATGGAACACTACTTTTTGGGTCGTTCCAGCAAAAACTTTCCGGGAGCAACGTAACATCTGAAAAGGCAGTCCTGTTTTTCCGGACGGAATATTCCAAACCGAAATTAGTGTTCAAGATTTCTTCAATGACTTCTTTGATACCAGTTTCAGGCATTCGCGGTCTTTTTTCGGTTAATGGAACTAGGTGATCTGTGACGTCACTGCGGGGGCCTGGGGAAAGAAATTTTAATGCCGTATCCCATAAACCAAAGCTGACGGGAGCGACGGGAACAGATTGAATTGGTGCGCGCGTTGGTTTATGGGATACGGCATTAAAATTTCTTTCCCCAGGCCCCAGCAATGACGTCACAGATCACCTGGAAGTGATTTGTGCAAATGGTAAACGTGATTGCGGGAATTAGCCCAGAATTTTGCGTGCTATTTGCCCAAACCCTGGACCAACCGGTTTGCCGATGTAAATGGTAAACAACCAATATTGTACCGCGTCGTATGACGGTTGATCAGTCAAGTTCATATTCGGCTCTACAGTAAACAGAGGCGAATGACGCTATCTGTATCAATTGTAACATTTTAAAACTACGTTAGCTGCAGTCAAAGTCAGAAATAACTCTTCTGTGCCCTGTGAATGCTGATGTAGAAACAAAAACGCTTTCTCTTTTGTTCTGTTTGGTACCAAGTTACCGCGGTTATCTTTATATTGAAAAGTCCAATTACAGATATGCGCGGAATCCACAAACAGGGAAATTTATTACCGTATAAACAATCTTTCATCTCTGCTGATCACTGTAGTTTCCCGGTAATACAAGGCTTATCATCGATTATCAGTAAAGTATATGTGAATTTAACTTCCCTATTCGTTCTATTTCAAGCCCTTTGTCGGTCGTGCCGAGCGAAAATAAACTCTCCAAACCTCGCCTGCTCAGTTCTTTTCTTGCCCTCTCCGCGCTTATATTGACTGACTAAATGCATGGGAGCCTTTGTAGAACATGCAAATACGAATTTGCTCTCTGGTACAGAAATTTAGAGTCAGCCGTATATGAGTGGTACTTTTAAAGCTTTTTAAGAAAATATGTGAGAATTTTGTCTGTGCAGAACAGAGGTGACCTCATGGAGAGGCTAAATTAACTTTCTTCGCTTTTTCTTAAAGTCACGTGCTTCTTTTCTTTGAAAGCTCTTCATGCCCGGTGTTGAGAAATGGCGCAGGCAGTTTCACCAGTTTCAGTTTTCAAACACTTGAAACATATTTTGTACACTTTCAAATGTTTAGTAAGCCATCACAATGTACTGTTTAACTTCATGAACTGTGAAAGTACTTATAACGGATAAAAAGCTTTCAAGCACTTTGCTCTCTCTTGGTTGACCGCGGTAAGTGCAAAGCTCATCGCGTCTACAAGAAAACGCATTTCCTCAAGTACTAACGATTTACAAATATTTACCTTGAGGCGTTCGTCAACGCGACAAACTCACCGATCAAGCGTCAAATCAAGAGACTTCAGAAAGCTTCAAGTTCACCAACTGAAACGATATCTCGTACCGTTGTTGCACAACACTCGCAACGTTTTGCAAGTGCTGAGGTTGGAAGTTCCTGTTTTTACTAAAAAAAACATCACGCCAGTTGAGATATTTCGACTTTCGGTCGAGGAGTCGTGCGTGAATATCACGTGGGCCGAGCGTGGTCTTAGCGGCATGCAAACTTAGCTGGCCAAACAGTTCAGATTCTCGTCCCCAGAGCCCGTCCAGTGGCTCTGGGGACGAGAATGAACAGTTCACCTAAGGCCAAACAGCAAGTGGTAACATCTGCGCATGCGTCAAGCTACTTGTTGACGGGATATTTGTAATGGCGGAGAGCTGACCTGAAGCACTTTCAAAGGAGATTTTTTTGCATACCTACTCAACGGTTCTTAAGTCCAACCCACAGAAATGGCCCTTGCTCGCCAACAAGTCCTCAGTAGCTCAGAGGTTAGAGCATCCAATCTAGAACACGGAGGGTCGTGGGTTCGAATCCCATCAGGGGCTCAGATTTTTTCTGTGTCCTCTTATGGTTGATTATTTACATCTCCCTCTATTTCCTTAAAAAAAAAATGAGGTATATAAATCCTATATGGCTACGATTCGATTCTCGACTTGTGCTATGCCATTAATCCACGAGAATAAAAGTGGAAGCAAAAAAAATCAGATTCATGTAACTATCACAATGAAGGTGGATACCAGCCATTCAAGAAGCCATTTGCTAAAATCAGGAGTTGCACTCGTTTACATTGACTGGAAAACAAAAATTAAAGGCTAGATAAAATCGATGGGCTCAGCCGCAGAACACACGTTTAAAAAAAAAGGGAAATATGGGAGTATTGCAGTTTATAAAACCTCTGGTACTGCCATCGAACAGTCTTTTTATACGGGAGGAATTTTTAAAGAATTTAACTAACTATTTAAATTTTGTCACCAGAAATGCTTAATCACCACCGGAGGTTAGCACCAAATTCCATAGTATAACCGTGTTTTATGGTTTCGTTTTGCCTTTCAATCATGGACAAATCTAGCTGAATCACAGGCTTCTAAATCAAATTTGAGGAAATTTCCCGAAAATAAGCTAGACAAGTTATCACTAGAAAGTAAAGTAAATCTTCTCAGCTTTCTGTTCATGCCGTGTCTACTTCACCAGTTCCTTTATGTTAAAACATAACTAGCAACAATTAATGTGACAAAGTGGCTGCCAAACAGAAGAAGATACGCCTTAAAATTTAGGCCTGAACGGCTAATACTTCCATTGCTTTGAGCCAAGCTGGGACTGAACTCGGAGATCATTTTATTCAGAGCGTCGAGAACTTGCTGTGTGGTGGGTTCGCCGAGCCAGCAAGAGTCATTGATAGAAGTATTTTGTATGGCAGGAACATCAGCTACTAGAAAGCCTCCTTTTAGCAGGAAAAAACCCTGAAGATCGCAGATCTGGCGGTATTTATTCTCAGAGGGGTCGATCATCATATAGTTCTTGATTTTTTTTAGGTCTGCAGCTGTGGTTGACAACCCAGATGTAGCAGTAAAGTTTTTCACTTCTTTAATTAACTTTGTGACTGTGTTATTGACAATGTGATCTCTAACCTGCTTGAATCGTCCAGTCTCGGATGTTATCCATTTCTCCAGAAAGCCGCTGCAGTTTAAACTCTGATCTTCACCGCACTTCACACCATCTATAGGGGATGTCGTAGAAATCCTCACCGTTTTGATGTTGGCCGAACTGACTGTTTTTATGTTTTCGACCTCAGTTTGGATAACTGCGCTGCAAATCACTTCTTCCTCCTCTTCTACAAATTTAGGCGTTTTGCAAACCAAAAAACCAATTGTTGGAACATCTTTGATGCGGCAAGCAACTTTGTCCTTTCCAGCATTCTTTTCCCGACAAAAGGTGTCGTAATTGATGTTCGGTTTTGCCGCATTGATCTTCTGACGAGCAGTAGCGAAGTCATCTGCATAAACTGTCATTGAAACTTTCAGGGCTAACAAGGTGAAGTAAATTTTGAAGAAATCCATTCCTGCAAATTCGAGAAAAAATGCACTTCATATTAAACATTCATTGTGGTCGATATTTGTTTACCAGCTGAAGCTACCGACTGCGTATCGATCAATAAAAATGTGAAAAGTTAATTCTTATTAGTACTTTCAAGAAATCTCTTAGTTTCTCGCATCTCGAGATGGGAATAGCCTGTTACAGGTGTTCAGATAGTGAGGCACATTCAGTCATTCCACTTTGTAAACTAATTTGTGTGAAAGAACTTTGCAGTGAAACTGAGCTGCCTTATATGTAATGTTTAGTGAAGGCTACTAACCTGCGAAAACAGCCGTCCGACCTCGCTCCTTGAGGCGAGAAGCGAGGAGAGACGGGCTGTTTTCGCAGGCTAACGGCCTACCGGCTAGAGAGCTTTCTCCTAGAAAGCTAGACTGCTTGCAGATAAAATCAATCGGGTTCTTATCCCAGCGGGTGCGTTCGTAATAAAAACATGCAGCTTATCATAGTTAAAAAGGCATCGTCCCTCGTGTACATGCTTTACGCCTGCTTTCCCAAAACAAGAGTGCTTGCTGTTTACATGAAGGCTTGCCCAAACGTTTAGGTCCTTTATCTGAGCACCCGAAACAATTTATACCACGTTTCCACCGTAGTCAAACGTCTGAGAAATTTTTGGTGGGATGAAAAGCCTTATTTAATAAGTAGAAACAGGGGAAGCCAACGAACATTCACTTTTCTCAAAATAATCAGCCTCACAGATACAAACGACGCCGAGAGTTTCACCAGTTTCACATTCAAACATTTTGAACGTTTTTAGTAAACTTTTAAAAAGTTTAGGAAACTAACATGTGCATGACGTGTGTGGCTCATGACTATATGCAGTGAAAGTAACACTGAACCTAAGCTTTGACGTACTTTGCTTAACTTCTACAAATTTCTCTCGTTTTACCGCGTTGAATACGAAGCTGGATGTGCCTTTGTCTGCCGACCGGAATATATTTCCTCAAGTGCTAACAAATATCTATTTACCTTATTAGCGTCGGTTGTGGGTGTATAAGGCGTTCGGCGACACGACAAATGCAACTTAAGCGTTAAATCCAAGTTAAATCAAAAGTCTTCAGTAAGTTTCAAGTTCACTCCTCAAAAGAACTCTCCGGCAACGAAGTGGCTCCGGCCGCGTCGGTAACTGTTTTCAAAGGCCTGTCTTAAAATTTCCTGTTTTCACAGTCACGGTCGAGAACACACAGAGACTTCCTTCCGGAGATATGGTAACGCCCAAAGCCTGAATAGTAGTCTCCATTTCCTTGTGGAAGGACAAAAAAAAAACAGGAAAATTTATTTAACAGCAAAACTGTGACATAACAAGGAAGTCGAAATATTGATTCAAAAAGTTTATGACAGCAACAGTTTCATCAATGTCTCTGATGAACAAGTTATGGCACAAGCAGCCCAAGGGCACTATGTGTGGGTTCGGGCTTCAGAGGTCATTTGGTCGGAAAATACTAGAATTATTACTGTATTATCTGATGCCAAATAAATGCAAAATCTTAAAGATATGAAGTCCTCTTGTTTGTCTGTCTGTACTAGTAGCCTTTTAAGATAACGAAGGTCGATATTTCTTGCATTACTTGTGATTCGGGCCCTTACTGTTCGAATTTTATAATTTTAGCAGGCAATGCGACAAATGCGACAGCTTTACGCGTATTTTGCAAATGAATCCACCCCAAATTGGACAAACTATTGCACCATTCTGGACTATCCTCACCACATAATTAATTGGCTCATCGCAGTAGTATAACTCGAGATCGAGCATGCTTGTAGCGGTTGTAATGCTTTGCGCCTCTCGAATGTAAATTTGGCCGCTTTACCTAGCTTTGCCTCCTACAACGTGTTCATTTTAACAGCGACCTTAAGATCCGAGGACGCGACGCGAGCGAAAATGCCCCTTTAAATTAAAGTGAATTTGCGTTTTTCAGTCTTCATCGCGATTATTCCTACCACCTTGCTTTGTCAAAGATAGGCGAATAGAACTCTCCTGGAGTTGAATTCCTAAGAACCATGTCCAAGTTCAGAAAGGGAAATAAAATCGCTGCGTCGCTTGTTTACGTGCTCCATAGAACATTAATTAGGCATTTTGACGTCGTGGTCGTACAAAAACGGCAAAGAAATGTACAAAAAGGGGTGACGCACGTGCAAAGTTGTTGATTTGCTTATCAAACCTATTGTTTTTGTTTTCTTTTTTTAAGTTCTCGTTGCCATCTTGTCGTCGGATCTTAAACTCCCAAATGATCGGTACTTCGAGACCATGGTCAATTCTCGCGAACCACCCTCCTCCCCCTGGTGGCAGTTGACAACTTCAGTGCTATCCTCCTCTATTTTCGAAGCCCCCATAATACACTCTGTTTGCCCCCCGAATTTTGCAAACAAAATTTTGCGAACAATGGACAACTTTTTCAATGGTCAAGAAATTCAGGGATCGTAAAGAACACTAATCACTTGCACCTCTGAAAACTTTTAAAGGGAATCTATTGACGAATTTGATTTTATCGTTGTTTCTGTGAAACATCCAGCAAGTAGCAAATTTGCTTGCATAAAGTCCAGTTTTCAGTTTACGCATAGCCTTCATGTAGAAATTCCACGATATCTCGAAATTCCCCTCACAGATTTTTGTTAAACTTTACACAGCAGAAGGCAAGCACCCAAAGTTTACGTAGCGTAGAGCATTACTAGAGAAAATGCGTATATGGACTGCAATTCGATTGAGAGCAAAAACAATTGTGACGTCATTGTCACGTGATATTCATTCCGAACGCGAAAAAACTAGTATCATAATAAAGTTCAGTCAACGTGATCCATGTGTTATAATGCATTTACAATAAAGACCAAACTATTAATTTTGCAAATAGGAAGTCCAAAGGTGAAAGGTATGCCTTTAAAAATACTGGGTCGAGCCACCTTGAGTATCCTACTGATAAACAGTTCCTACACTTAATTGGGAAACAAGAGTGTCGCAGTGGTAAGAGCACAGGCCTCCCACCAATGTTGCCTTGGTTCAAAACCCGGCGTAAACGCCAAGCGGGTTCAGTTTGTTGATGGTTCTCTCCTTTGCTCCGAGAGCTTTTTCCCCGGGATCTCTGGTTTTCCCCTTTCCTCAAAAACAAACTTCAAACCAAAATTTCCAAATTTCAGTTCTTCCAGGAATCATACCTCTAAATCGTTATTTATTTATTTAGATATTTGTAGGAGCAGCAAATATTGATAGTCTACCGGGAGTAAGGGTGAGCAATTGACAAAATCAAAAGAAATGGACAAGGAGACGATGACAAAGTCCATTCAACTAAAAATTTGTCAATATTTTTAATAATTAAAAGAAACTCTAATAATATCTAAAGCTATATACAACATTTTTTACTCAAACTTTGCCTGTATATCAAAGGACTTGTATGTGGGCTTTATAGATGAAAATCAAATAAGGCCCAAGACTGTTTACACTAATCTGCTCCCCAAGGCCCAGTTGCGCGAAGCAACTTTTAGTTAGGTGGGAGTTTTTACAGCCTTTTCGAGTTTTTGAGTGATTTTCTCAAGCTTTTTTTGTGTTTCTCGCGTTAATCCATCTGCAGCCGTGTTATCCGTGATACCGCACAAGAAAGACAGGGTTGGCCGACGGCTTGGGGGCGTAAGGTATACAGAGTTTTTTTTTTACTTTATGTTTTTTTTAAAAAATGGGTATACTGTATCTTTTACCTGATTTTAGGTGTGCGGCATACTACGTTTCTTTTAGGTTTGGATATATTGGGCAAAAATTGGGGAATTTTGGATAACAAAGGGAATGGTGCCAAAAAATTCGCCTCGAACCCAGGGCCTCTCTTCTTCCCGTCCCCTGAGGACCCTGGGAGCGAGGGTTCATCTGAAGTAGACCTTATTCACGATATACCCGCCATCTTTGCACGCGCTTTAGGATTGGTGGGATAAAAGCAATGTTACGTGGTATTACAAGAGGCAAACAAATTATAAAATTTTCCAATACGAGAAATCGCGTTCGCGTTCGTTTTCTCAACACAAGACGATGTTTTAGACTTGCTGTGAAGACATCTAACGCCGCCACTGCATTTAAACAAGTAAGAATTATCACCCATAATTTGCCATCATCGTCATTAAGATCAAACGTTCTTCGTTTTCTGTTGTCTAGAATAAACAAACTCAACGGCGATTTCTTCAATTGGCAGCTTTTTTCACTTGTTTGCCCTCCGAGAAACCACGTGACATTGCTTTTATCCCATTAGTCCTAAAGCGCTTGCAAAGATGGCGGGTAGTGCAAATTAGATCTGAGAGTGTTATATGCAGCCGGGCAGAGGTGTCAAGAGTCTGGCGTGGCTCAAATCCGCAGGGTGACTGCAGTGGTGTCAGTGGGTTTGAACTACACTCCTGCCTGTTGACCACAGTGAGCTGAAAAGAAAGAATGAAACATGAAAAAAATGCAATTTCTTTAGCCAACAATGCCGATTATAAATATCAAGTTAGAAATAATTGTGGCAACATTAATTTGCATTCTTCTGGCACTGCTATTTGAAATAATGTGAAAGAAGTATTTGTTCCATAATGATGTGTATCTGGAATCCCAAATTCCCAATCTTAGTTAACTGAGCTGTAAAACAATTATTACCAGACGTTTCAGTCCACAAAATCATAAGTTGAAACTACAAATTACAATGAACTTCCCGTTTTTGTAGCATCACCTGATTATTTAGAACACTTTTCTTAGGCCAACCGTAAGAAAACACTTAATCTCAGTCATTCTCTGGTCGTATTAACAAGACTTCATTTTACAAAATAACGTCCCCAGGCTCAGTCGACAATGTGACTAGTCTACCACCCTATTTCATCACTTTGCATGTGTCCAAGAACTTAATGCTCCTTACAGAAACTCCACCTTCACTTTCCCTAATTTAACATGGCTGTAGACCGAGCCTTGGAGCCAATCTGAAATGTCGATGCCCTTCAAACTCACCTAAAAACAGAGAAACATCATCTGTTCGATCAGCACTTCGCAAACGTCCCGTGATCTCCTCATTGCGCACGATGGGAAGGAAAAGCTGGATGAACTCGGGGGAGTATGGAGGAGCAATCATTTCAAGAACCTGAAAAGAGAAAGTGCTTAAGTTGTATTCACCCGCCCCACTCCACTCAGCTGAGAGAGTAAGGCTAACATAGAGCGGACACGTAAGATAAGATTCTGTGACAGAGCCCACCTACCCCTCCCTTAATTTGATGTTGACACTAACGTCTTACTTAGGGCAAAATATTAAAGTCGTTAAATGAGGGGAGGGATAGAAGGGCTCTTTCCGACTGATCCGTGAAATGTACGCTGTGTCATTCGTACCTTATCATAAGACTTACCTCAGTGACAAAGTGCCTGATGAGCGAATTATCCGTGTTTTGCTTTTCCAGGCAGCTGTTGATATAACTGATGACAGCAACCACGTAACCTCTACTCAACAAGTGTATCATTCGATCCAGAACTGTTTTCTTGAACTCGAGCTGGAAATGAAGTAAGCCGACACAGATTTAGTAACGTCTTGCAGTGCTTCGGGCACCAGGTCTTCGAGAAGAGCCTACCTAGTAATCTCAGGCCGGAAAAAATCATTTAGTCAAGTTGAGCGATCGCTCAATCTTACCTTTTAAATAGACAAATTAATTAAAAAAAACGAATCGAAAGCTTAAAATACGCACTTAGTGCGTTTTCGCATGGTTTACGACTCTTCGCACAACACCATTGAAAACGCACATCCAGTGCCAGGTTTTTGTTCTCAAGCTTACCTCGGAATTCGTGAGGTGGTGGAGTACGGACGATTAATAGAAAGGCTAGGCAGATTTACTAACGAAACAACCGGCTTGGGGGGTGTGCTGGGGAGGACCCCGGGGGGTACCCGACAAAGTTTTATACGGGAAGGTTCCGCCCCGAGCTCCAAACCCTTATTCACCATGGTAGTCTGAGAAAACAGCCGACATTTCGCGACGCCACCACTGGTTTGCCCGCGAAATGACGTCTGAGAAACGAGCGTAGAAATTCCATACTGATAACGCGTCACTACCCACATCAGGATAGTGCTTCTGATTGGCTGAAGCAAATTTCCCACGTTGCATAACCAATCAGAAGCACTGCTCAAATCTGGGTACTGCGTCATCAGTATGGAATTTCTGCGCCCGTTTCTCAGACGTCATTTCGCTTGGAGTGGTAGTGGTAGCGTCGCGAAATGTCGGCTTTTTTCTCGGACCAGACCAATAGCAGAATGGTGAATTTAGCACCGGAAGTCGCGTTAAGTTCTTTCCGTTGCTTCCACGTTCTCATTTGACGTTAAGGCTAATTCTGCTTATCTGTAAGCCAGTGACGAAGCCCTATGTTGACGGTTGTTTTAAATGGCGCGCGCATTTCAACTGCCGCGAGTGACCATTCAAAATGACGTCACAAACGAAGAATCAGCTGTGTCAGTCAAGAATTAAGGCATATGGACTCACTGACAAGAAAGGGAAGCTTTTTCAGTTATGCTTTAGACGTTCTCTTTTTAACTCCTTTTGTCGCTTTCGCTGCCGGAGAGGTTCTCGCTCTCCTTTTATGGAAACTCGCTGTCCGAACATTGCAGAAGTTCTGCTCCGCGGTAATTCAAACTCTCCTCGGCGACAGCAATTGTAAGGATGCTGCGCTAAGCGACCAGATCCCGTTAAGAGATGAAACTATTCAAAATCACGCGACCAAGACTACTGTAAGTCATCAATGCGACGAGAAAACAAACTATCACCTCCAACAAAACGCAACGTTAAAAATCGAACGTGTTACCGGGTCTTCTTGGCCTTTAGAGAATACAGAGTTTCCAGTCAGCAGCGAAAAGTCACAAGTCAAAAGAAATTATTTCAAGGGAGAGGTCACAAGCCAAAAAACAAAAGACGAGAAACAAACAAGTCAGAAGCCTCGACTGTTTACTGCACAGTGGGTCACAAAAAACAAAGACATAAAAATAAGAAGTAACAAGACAAATGAGGAAGAGGGTCCATTGAATAGAAACCCCAAGATAAATTGCCCAAGTGTTTATGAAAGCGAAAAGTTCCTGATTAATTCACATGGCCAAGAACATCTTCGTGGAGAAGAGGACAGCAAAGACAGTCTACAAAAGGAAATTTTCGAGAGGCAGTTTAGAACTAAAGGTGCAAGTGGGCGAAACTTTGACATGCCTATGGGATCAGTAAATTACACGAACACAAGTACTGATTTGCGACTTTACACAGTCTTCGATCACAGTGTTCAGAAAAATACTATTGATTGCATACCAACAAAAAAATCGCTACCTGATTGGACAGGAATAACTGAAGAAAAACGTTACTCAGGTACCGTAAACTCTGGCACAGAGATACCATTTCTCGCCACAAAGACACCAGCTATCACTCCAGAAACCCCAGTAATTTCCTCACAAGTGAAAGAGAACGGTCCTGTGTCGGAGACTTTAAATGGTAAAATTCGTGAAACAGAAGAAACGTTTCGATACAATCATAGCTTGTCAACGAAATCTTCTGGTATAGCAGTGAAAAGTTTTAAAAGACCAGCAGACCAGGGCCCAAAACTGCAGAGCAACAACCTTTCAGAAACTCAAGGACAACCAGCCAGAATTTCAAAAAGAGCAACGAAGGAGGCAGAGGAAACTGATGTACTCGAAGTAGCTGAAATATTATCAGAAACATCAGAAAAACCGTGTTACACAGAAGAAGAAAAAACAGATCCCTATTCACACCGACTCAGCTCTCATTTAAGAACTGGACTTTCTGTAAGAGGTGATGTCACAGAAAAACAAAACACATTAACAAGCAGCTTGGAAGCTCTGCGACAGATAAGGCAAAGTCCCGAAAAATACAACTTTTCGGTTACCCACCGGGGAACTCCGAGAACAAACCACAAGAGAACGAGGGCGGCGAATTCCTCGAAATCAACACGGGAAAGATCTGTTAAACTAACGCACTTCAGACTGCCTTTGGGTCGAGCGTCACGGAGAAAGGATTTGAGAAAAGAAAGAATACCTTTATTGTAACTTAGTTTAGTGAATGTGGAGATCACTTACGAGAGCATAGACACAACTGAAATTATTTCGTGCGGATAGGTAATGGCATAATGAAATAACTTCTGAGGATTTTAGACCTGTCTGATTTCCGACAAGCTCTCGTTTTGAACAACAGTATTGCCTAACTAGCCTCTCGATTGTTTCTTTTTTTCTATCTGTGCTGATTACATTAAGTTGTACATAAAAAAATTAACTAATATAAAAGTATTAAATCAACTGTTCTTAGCACACCGAATGCTTTACCCTATGCAAATTTTAAAGTGATATTTTTTTTCCGGCGATCTATGAAAGTGCTGTGCAAAAAACATATTTAGGGCTGTAATTATTGTTTTCTCGAGCAATTTGTAGCTAACTTTTTTGTGTTCCTAGAAAGGAGCAATCTAAAACTCAGCTTGAGGCCTTTGGTGAAATGAGGTACCGGTGATGATTTTGGCGATACTTCGCGGCTCTAAAGTACTGAAGTAGTTCACACAAGTTTTATAACGGTACTCGGCTTTGACAGAATTCTCAAGTTAAAAAATTTTGCCTCCAACAAGAATAATTTGACAACATTCTTCTTCAAATTTTCTGGTGAGAAAAAAGTACAATGAAGCTTTCTGGGGTGTTTTTTTTTTTAGCATAGGCAAAAAAAACTTTAAGTTAAATCTCGTCCTCGAAGTTGCGCTCATCCTAGCATCTAATAGTCTCTATTTATGGTAACAAAATTAACTCATACCTCCACTAAAGTATCCAGCGGGGTTGGGGACTCAAACAGTCGGATAAGAACGTTAAGAACCAAGCGATGTTGAAGAACATGACAGGAACTGATCTGCAGGGAGGAGTCAAAGAACAGGAAATGAGAAGCTGTCTCCACCCGTTATCCCTCTCACCGTTAATTCTTGGAGATCAGTCTAGAGAATTTGTATGTCAATATTGGGGCTTACAGCATTAAGTGGGCACTTTTTCTGTTGCTAAGGACCGACGTACACTTACGCAAGGTTGGCTGTAACAACAAGGAAAGAAAAAGCTTTGTACAATTCCCACTCTTCCAAAAATACAGCTTACCTCATCCAGTAGGGCCAAGTGGACTGGTGTTGAGTCAGTGAGAAGCTTGAAGAATGATGGGTCAGATACGGTACAGTCTACCCACTTTAACAAACCCATGGCCACCACAGGAAACCTACAAAACAACACTTGTTAAAGGAGCTGTGTCACGAAATTCAGCCAAATTAGGAATTACAAAATGCCCGTTAAATTAGGAAAAACATAAAAATAACCCCTTAAAACTTTAAAGGAAGGTGAAAATAACATAACAGAAACAACAGATGTCATGGATGAGCAAAACTGAAGAAGATTGAAACGGATTAAAATGAGGATTTTTGAAAGCTGTTCAGCCTAACAGTTTTTCAAAGTTGATCCCTGCTGCTTACAACTTCAAAAATAATGCTCAGGAGACATATTTGTTTGTCTCGGATCTTTGATTTTGTCATTTACATGTAATTTCTTTGCTTACTTTAAGTTCCATAGCGATTGAGGACGGGCATCTGGCAAAATTAAACAAAATGAACTGGACTGCCGTGACACAGCCCCTTTAAATGAAAGCTATTTTAACCTTCTCACTAACAGTCGCATTCAAAGCATGGCAAAATACCGTTTAAAGCTATTCAAGCCTTTTTTGGTCACTTTCTACCCAAAAGAGAACCACAGATGGCCAACAAATTGTTTACAAATTATTGAATAAGCTAACTTTTGTCCCTCCTTACGAAGTTCCAGCATGTGCAGACAAAATTTCAAGTAACCGACTTGAGTTACTTTGTGTTATTACACTGTACCTTATACAATGGAACAGGACACCAACTTCAGCTAACAACTGTGAGCCTTTCTTGGTTTCCTGTACACATAGTAAATGGATTTTGTCCAAAGCCTGAGAAGTTGTTTTAAGCTCATCTCTGTTGAGTGTTACTCTTTCATTCTACAAAAGAGGCGAAAACTCTTGGCATGTAAGAGAACATGATTCTGTTATCAATAACATATTTAGCAATATATTAAGCCAGAGGAGATGCCCCTGATAAAATCAGTAGAGGTGGCCAATCGGCCTTCGCCCGCGATACCTCGAAAATTTGTGGCTTTTTACCCAAGGAACACCAAGATTAGGATGCGTTCTGACAAACGCGATTATGCATTATGTTAACAAGAGTGGCAAAGTGCAGAGAGCAGCACCGAAGCGACCTCGGCTTCTAATCCAGGGGTAACACCATAGTGGGTTGAGTTTGTTGTTACAGTCAAACCCCGCTAAACATTGAAAGGGCCATAGAAAGTGCCTGTATTAACAGGGTGACTGTACATATTGAGCAGGTCATGTTATACTTAAGTCGAAAAACACCTTTTATTTGAACAAACTACTAAAGTAATGACATAAGCATCGTCAAATTAAACATCCCCAACTTTCACAAAGCCGTCATTCCGCGGCTCAAATCCACGGAAACAGTAAAAAATTTCTCATCTATAAAACCGGTTTCTGCATATTTTAAATCGTTTAATGCCAAAATTAGTCTGAAATTGACGTCTACAAATCATCCTAGCAGGTGCACTGTAGCGCTGGAAACATCGACACGCTGACCACTGAAGATTTTTTTTAGCTTCAAAAATGGAAAGGTCTATTACAGAACACAGTTGATAATGAAGTGTCCGCATTAGCGAGGTTGACTTTCTATGAGAATCGATCGATTGGGAAAGAAATAAGTGTCCGTTGTCCGTATTAACAGGTGCCCATCTTACGGGGGTTAAATTTAGAGAAAATGTAAGGGCTTTCTTTCCCCAGGGACAAAGAAAGCTGTCCGTAATAATGAGGTGTCCGTATTAAGCGGGTATCCATAAGGTGGGGTTAGTCTTTTTTTTCTCGTTCTTGCTCCAAAAGGTTACTGTTTTTTCTTTCCTCGAAAAACCAACATTTCTAAATTCCAATTTGATCTACATAGCCTGCGAGCAAGCTCTGCGGGGCGCTCTGCCGGGGGTCTTCCCCTCGTCCCTCGTCCCTCCCCCACCCCAGGGAGCCCCAGGGAGCCCCTAGACAGCTTGCTCGCAGACAATGATCTGCAATGCAGGAACACTTTTATACAAGATCTTGAGAGCTCTTAAGTGTTTCATGGCTAAACAAATAATTAAATTTATTACTTTTTACAAACAGACTACCTCGATCCATGTTTCATGGACAGATGCAGCATATGCCAGCAGGTAAACATATTTATACTTGTGCTCTGAATTCAAATGCTGGCCAGGCTTGAATAACGCTTCAAGAAGAAGCTCTAAAGAAACAAAAATAATACTTTTTTGAGATACCGGTGAATTAGGATAAAAATTCAGTGTTGAAAACAGCAGCTAGTTTTGAATTAATCTTCCTAGTTGCAAAGTCCCTATATATGGAGGCAATGTGGCCAAGTGGAAAGAGCGCTGGACTTGCAATTCGGAGGCTTCGAGTTCAAGTCCCGCTCTGAACACTAGCTAGATTTGCAGTCCCGAGTTCAAATCCTCGGGCACGCTTGTAAATAGCCAGCCGGTTTGCCTCCGACCAATTGGGATTCTTAACCCTTTAAGCCCCAGTATCCACATACAAATTCTCCAAGCTGATCTCCATACATTTCCTTAAAGAATTAGTTGAGAGAATTTGTTCAAAGATCGAAGTATTTTCGCTTGGGTGATCAT
>JBBMOI010000016.1:8815000-8835000 GCA_038088405.1 Porites divaricata | reverse complement strand
TGAGAATTTAGTCTTTAATAACAAAAGAAATAAACGGGAATCAAAATAAGTTAATTAAAAATACCTACAGACTCTGTACTCTGGTAACATTAGACACAAATCCAAAACTGTTAGGTTTGTATTTTTAAAAAACAAATTTTTATCTACAGATGCATATCAATCACCCTAAAGAAGCAGCAAAGTGAGTTCATCAGTGACGCTTGCTATTATCCACGGCGTTATTTCAATGAGACAACAATATTGTTCCATAAATTGAGGGAGATAGAAGCCCTGATCACGGTATATTGCTAGTTGAGGAACAAGTCTAGAATGTTTTATGGCCTAGCGGGTCTTGCATGAATAGAGTTAGTTTTCACAGCCAATATGTCTTTAGTTATTACTGTTTTCAGTGTGATTATTATTGTTACCTTAATGGTGAAGTTAAGCATCAGGCAGTCAGGATGTTGTTCAGCCAGTTTATAAAACATAGATCTCCATGTCTGATGAACAATCATATCTTCCAACCAAGATGGAGTCTAATATTGTAATAACAAATGGAAATAAGTGGACCACCCTGTCCATTTCTGAGATTAGTGTTGATTTATAGTAATTTAGCTAACACACACTAATATTATTTTTCTATTTGTTCTGCTAGTTGTTTGCAAGTTAATCTGTTGAACTTTCATATTCCGCTTTTTTTGCTGGTCTGTTTGTTTGTTTGTTTTTTTTACTGATTTGCATCCTTTTTTTGCTGCCCTGTTATTATAAAGTTTACTGTAATGTTATGTTGAAAGATGTTTAATAAACAACTTATAAATATTTAAAAAATACAAAAAAAATGACAATGAAACATTAAATCAAAGTTAATCAGACTTCTTTACAGTACATAAAAACATATTTAAAAAAATTACTTTTTGACTGGCAAAATTTATTTTTTATAAAATACAGTCAAAACTCTTGCTCCAACCACTTTCATAAGCAACCGGATCTACTCTCTGAAACCGCATTTGAACTGTGACTTAAACTTCGTAATGAAAAGCTTTTGTAAGCGACTGCTCCCGTAAGTGACTGCAACTACTTTGGGGAGTACCCGAGTAGACTTTTCTTTTGTTTTTAAGCGCTCATAAGTGACCACTCAGAGACTTATTCATATACATGTAAATCAACACTTTAATGAAACTGCAAACTGTGCTAATAGTTCATTGATAAAGATCTTGGGGATAATTTGGTCTTAGAACTTAAATGTAACGGTTAGCCCTGTCTACATCAGATATATGTTGTAGTTAATTTTTTATTTCAAGTAATTTTTAATTTTCCTTTGTTTCAACTTCATCAGCATACATTACCATACCCAAAAACAAAAGAAAAATAAAAATTACCTGAGATAAAAAATTAACTACAACATATACATGTAAATACACTCATTTAACATTAATTTCTTTCGTTTTTTTAATGAATTTTTGATGTGTTTCTGGAGCTCTTGTAAGCAACCACCCCAGCGTTCAAAGAAAGCACTGTCCGTTAGTCCGGGGCTAGTGGATTTTGCTATCAGGCTAGTGAATTCTGTTTTTCACTTGTCCGATGGGCAAGTGATTTTTTTCTAAGGGATTCGAATAACAGATCAGAAGAACTGTGAAATCAATTCTACTAGGCAAAAAGCTTTTGGGGCTAGTTGAAATGATGTCAGGACTAGTAAATGCTAACTTCAGCTTGCCCAAATGGCAAGCGGTAAAAATGATTTTCTTTGCAGCCTGAACCACCCTCTATTGTTTTACAATGCAGTTGGTTATGAGAGCTCATTCTCGTAAGCAACCAGCTCTTATGACCACTTTTTTCAAATTTCCGACATGATAGCTTACGAGAGCTTTGACTGTATAATTATGTTATTAAAGCTAAAAAACATATAGATCTGTTTTTCAAATGTTGGATAGCACTATCCTTATCCATTTTTTGAACAACTGGGGCCTGCAAGTAAGCTTTCCATTTGGAAAGCAACAGAGTCACATTTAAGTGGCATGATCAACATTATCTTACTCTGAACATTTAAGAAATTGAAGATTAACAATAATATTTACAGAAAGTAGATGGATGATAAGTTTACCTCTCCTTCTGCAGAAAAGATAGAGTCAGCTTTCTTTGGGTCAAAATGCTTAATAATAAGAGTTTCAAGGTGGTTTTCTACCATCTGCTCGACATCAGGTACTTTGGCTCCTGTTCCAATAATTATGAACAGTTCAATGTGTCAGTTGGAAAATTAACACAGTTGGGCCAGACTAAAATGGCCATTTTTCACAGTCGGCATAGACTGAGGTGACCTTGATTTATTTATTTGTTTATTTTAAACAATATTTAGTCAGGGGTGCCCAGTTCAGCAAGGCTGGTTTCAATGTGGCCCTGATGAAAAGAAAAAACAACACAACAAAGACAATGACAGATAAAAAATGGAACAACTAAGTATAGAAAAAGTATTGGTGGCTCAATTTGGCTTGGATTTGAAGTGCTTTTTTAGGCCATACCCAAACTTATTTAAATCATGCTCGCTCCTCAGGCCCAGAGGAAGCATGTTCCAGATATTGGCTCCACTGAACCTAAAAGCGCCCTGGTACTAAGTTGCCCGAGCTAGCGGCAGACGGAGCAAATCTCTATGGCAAGCGTTGTATGAATGGAAATCATGTGTGTGGCATATTATGCCGTATGATTATCAGAGAGGGAGAGGTAACATCCCTTCTAATAATAGTACTATCAATTGCAGTACAAATGAAGAACTTTGACTGTTCTTGGTTTACAAACATTTCACAAGGCGATCATGTTGGTGGCCAATAAATACTTTTTTGTAGAATTGACATAAAAATTGAGTTTGAGAGGAGAGAAATGCTCTTGTTCTTGATCACCAACATGGAGACCATGACATCATGTGAAAACTGGCAATAAATGTGATTAATAAGTTGTATGGGCCCAGGCTTATAAGCTGAATTTTTAGGGTTTTTGTTATACACAAAAAACGTTTGAAGCTTTGGCCTTATAAAGTGTGCAAGGCTACCTTAAAATTAATATGACAATTTATTTAACAAAAATGGAGGAAAAATTGAAAGGAATGCATTTCACCTGTTACAATCAACCAGTTTGCAAGGAGATTCGTGCTCTGAGCTATTCCAGAATAATTCTCTGATAAAAGCATTACCATCTCTTCAGGAATTCCTCCTGCCTGGTAATACCTGTATAAGAAGTTGTGATAATTGTTTCATAATAAATTATCACCAAAATTTGCTTGGGAGATGTAATGAATGAAGATACTGAGACAATTAAGCAAGGGATTGCATTACAGTGACCATGTTACTATGCTTTTCACAAACATGCGAACTCTGAAGTTCAAAAGCCACCTTTGCAATTGTGTTTTTCGCTGCCGTCAATCATAATTATGATCACAAGCAACGAATCTTGAAACACAGAAACACACAAAACGGATCAAAATCCACCAATCACAAATCACAAACCATGACCTTTTGAACTTGTTAAAGTAAAGTTTTGTTTCCTAAGAGGTCCATTAAGATGATTGACGGCAGTGAAAAGCGCAATCGTCAGTTAGCTTTTGAACTTCAGAATTTGCATGTTTGTGAAAAGCGCAGTAACAGAGTCAAACCCCCTTAATACAGACCATAGAAAATGTTCGTATTAAGAGATTGAATTAAAGAAAAATGTTTGTAAGGGCTTTCTTTCCCAAAGGATGAAGCAAACTGTCCACAATAATGAGATGTCTGAATTAAGCGGGCGTCTGTAAAGCGGAGTTTGACTGTACTGTAAAGTCTGACTTGGTAAAAAATCTTAACATTAATTTTGTATGCTGTAGTTTCAAAAGTTCTGGCTAGTAGACTTGAAAAAAGGGAAAAGTATAATAGTTTAGTGGTCTTGACAGCTGGACAGTCAGTATGGAATTTCAACGATTTAAAAACCAGGAAGGATGGTTTAAGTGGCTTAGTGAATGGTGGTTAGTCATTTGGCTTGAAATAAAATTAACAGGCACCTCATTAATGTGGTGCACCAAAAAACCTGCACAACAGATGAAACTAAACTTCTATTTAAGTTTAACTGCCTGCCAGTGCGAAAAACCTTGTCTGGGTTCCCACCTGTGTACCAGGATTTGAGTACTCTCCAAGATTAGCCTGCCAAAAAGTCATTGTTAATTTGTAATCAGGTCGAAACTCACTTATGGTTATTCATTCAAGTATCAGGGGCCCAGTCAAGAATCTCTAGCTAGCTCAATTTTTAATATGGTTCTCAGCTTAAACTGATGTTTTGAAGACAGCCAGACAACAAAACATTATAATATGTTGTTCACTATTCACCACTGACCTTCTAATGTTGTTAAAAATATCTGGCTCCATGATAAAATCTTTTGCTGCAAAGTTTTGCATGCACTCTTGTATGATAACTTCATTGTCTCTCCTTTCGTCCGATGGGCTTAACTAAAAGCAATAAACAAAGAGACGTCCGCTAACTATTACACAATTTCCTAAGAAGCAATGCCTGGTCAAATGACTTATTCATAAGTTTCAGTCTTAAGCCTGGATTTCATATGCATGGAAAACCACAGACTATCACAGAACAAATAGTGACAACCCGAACTCTCAGTGGAAGCTTACTGTTTTAAGTCAGTGTTTAACTCTGATCACTATTCTCAGTACTTAACCCTTATCACTATTCTCAGGGCTTAACCCTAGTTATGGACTAAGTAAATCACCCGGACGAAAATACTCAGCCTACTTTAATATGAAATGACACCTGGGTTCAGACCTTTCATAGTTAAATGAAGTATATTAAATGTATGGTGTGCTTGTTTCGCTTTACTGCACTGCGGACCGCGGTAACAGGATTTGTTGGGAATATTTCAGTGGCCGGGTATTCTGAGGTTTAGCCTTTTTATGAAGAACAACAGGTAAGAAAAGAGCAAATACGTTACAGAAAATTAACTCACGGCGGCTTCATCCCATCCAACATCTTCTCCATAATCATCCATCCTGACTAGAGCTCAAATAATAAATTATAGTGAATCAAGCTTTTTTATAAAAGGACCTTTCAGTTAAAATTAAGGCGGAAAACCCTGAACCCTCCGAACTGTTTGCCGCCATGTTGAATTTCTGACAGCGGTCTTCTTCCTCAACAGACTTGTCGTTGTGTGTGTTCACACGAAAAATCTCCCAGCTTGCCCTCAGAGCACAACCCGCCATTTGTGTACGTCAGCTGCATAGCCTAATTGAATAATTAGAGCCATCTTGTCCAATCAGAAGCAAGCATTGCGTAAGATTCTGGACTTTGCTCGTTGAGTCCGGGCTTATGTAAAGTTTGCGTATTGGCCCTGTGTATTAGTTTTGTGGGAGTAAGTTTCGTAGTTCCTGAGAAGTTTACACCTGTTGTTTTGATAGAAAGTCTATTCTACAAAGATTGGGTGCAATTATGAAATTTTGGTCATCAGAGCATATTTTCAAGTAAGTATATAAGAGGTAAACAGTTTCATTTCAGCAGGTTTCATAGATGTTCTCGCGTGCTCTCTGAAAATTCACGTGTCATATCGCTGTAAGCTTATGTATGAGCTAAATTGTTTAAAACTTTACGCTTTTCCCTGACGCTTTTCTATATATCAGAAGGCTGAATAAAGGTCCAGACGATCTGGAAGGGAGAGAACTCTGCGATTTACAATTTTCAGTTTTCAACTTTCCTTGTCTAAAATGACTAAAATAGATTAAAGAACTATGAGCCCTACGTTTATAGTCTGTAAAACCCCGGGTAAAACTTAATCGATATCAGTTATAGAAACGATCTCAGGCCAGTGTGAAAAATTTGAAAGGGTGGTACCTTACCCAAAACATTTTAAGGTTAAAAGAACTTATCATCCTTCTTTTCAAACGAGGGAATGATGAAGTGAGGCCCCCCACCAAAAATGCAAGTCATTCATAGAGTTACGTAACGCCGTAGTAAGCACAGGTCTTATTTTCAAACCATGTTCTGTCGGATCTTTCTTTAGTTTACGGTCGATTTTGAAAACTTTTGTAAAGCTTGATGAACAAGCTTGTCAGTTGCTTTCAGCAAAATCCTTAGGTGAATTTCTTGCACTTCCAAAGTGTTGCTCAAGTATTGTCTACTGTTTCTGTAAAGACAACTGTTTTACCTGGGAGAAACTGGAAACTGGTTACTGAGTAAAAACCTTGGGTGAGGGGACAAACAAGATAAAATTTGGAAACAATGTTTTTTCATAAACAAAATATAGAGGATATTACATGACCGCACAGAGATAAAAAACTTCTTTTCAAGTGTTTTAACTTGTTTTAACACAAGGAGAGAAATTTTTATGTCTCCAAGGTGACCTGTAATGTTCTTTTTATTATATAAACACCATATTGCAACACCAATGCATTTCACTGAAATATTTTTTTGTTGCAAAAGGTAAGATTTATAGCATCAGTGGTCTTTCATGTGTGAATAATTATACATCATGTTTTCACACAAAAGCTCACCTGGTAAGTCATTAGTGTTTATATAATAAGATGTTTTCTTCAAGTATACTGGTGTAATTAACAATGAATCAGATCTTGTATGGAAAAGAATATAGTGTGCACTTGAGGTCAAGCAAAACTGCTATCGGTTGCAACAGTCATAGCCAATCAGCACTCACCATAGTCTTCATAGACCACACTATTGCAGTTGCAAAACTTATTTTTCCTTGCTACATTTTAGTCACTGCTGGGAGCGGGTCACACAAGCTGTGTGGAGAAAGTATCCTAATGATCTAAATCCAAATGTCAAAACCATGGATGTGGTGGATCGACATGTGGATGAACATGGAAGACTTCATACTACGAGACTTGTTGGCACTGAGGGATTCCTACCCTCGTGGGTCTGTAGCATGATTGGAATTAACAATATTTGTTATGCCTATGAACATTCTGTTGTTGATCCAGAGAAGAAAACCATGATAATGGGGAGTCGGAATATGACTTTGTCAGGCTGGGTGGATGTGGAAGAAACACTGACTTACTCGCAGCACGAAGATGATGATAAGTAAGTAGTAAAAATGCTAAGACTGTGTTTAAATAATTGTGCCATATTGTCAGACAGTTTCCATAGGTGAAAAGATACTGGGGCTGCAGCCAGGATGGATTGTGTCAAAGTGTTCAAAATGACTTGTTCTCTGGCTAAAGATGTTTTAAAAAATAATATACAAGCTTTTGACCACCTGAATCACGGTCTTCAATGGGCAAAATGACTTTGCCCTTTGAAGACTGAAGTTGAGGCGGGCAAAAGCCTGTTTGTATTTAAAACTTTTTTACCCAGAGAACGTTTTCAACTTTTAATTTCCATAGTTCCTTGATTCTTAGTAATTGTACAGTCGAACCTCCATGTGTGACCACCTCTTGTAAGCAACCGCCTCCCATAACAATCCAAAACACCAAAACACAAAAATCGCCAATCCAAAACACCAAAATTTTCTCAGTCAAAGCATTACAGTTGTAACCTCTAGCAAACAACCACCTCCTGTAAGCGACCTCTACTTCTTTTTGGGCCTGATGGTTAATCATTTTCCATTGTTTTTAACCTCTTGTAAGCGACCACTTGATGGATTCTCTGACTTCTATTTTCGCTGTGTGCACTATGTTACTTGACAACATGGAACTACACATATTCTAACTTAGACATTGCATGCAATATATTATCTTCCATAAAGTAGATGTGCGTGGGCCTCTTCTTGGAAGAGAGCTCTTGCAGTTCAATTCTTGAAAACAACCACCTCCTGTTAGCGACCACTCAGTCTTTGCATTTTTAGGGGTCGCTTACAGGTGGTTCGACTGTATTAAACAAGTGACCCCGGCCCTGGGTTTTTATTATATGTTGTAGTTGATTTTTTATCTCAGGTAATTTTTGTTTTTCATTTGTTTTTGAGTATGGTAATGTATGCTAATAAAGTTGAAACAAAAGAAAAAGAAAATTACCTGAGATGAAAAATTAACTACAACATATATAATTTTATGTCTGTTTGGGGGAGAAATAGCACAGTCAAGGAGAAGTGAAAGTGAAACAATATTTTGATGACTGTGTTAATGATAGAAACCATTAAACTACACCATTTCTAGTTCACTGTTATGGATACTTTACCCATATCTATGACCATGAATACAGTTTAACTGTCTCTTACCCCCAAGAAGTAGCTAGACTACTGGTTATGGCTCAATAATACTGATAACACACTTGGGCAAACAAGGTCCTAAAAATGTTTTTGTTGATAGACAATATTTATGTAAACTGGCCCTCTTTGGCTTCATTTCATTGGATATATGAAATTCAAAAGAGGTTTTAGCTTGAATGAGGCTACTAGTGCCAATTAACATGAAGACAAAAGAAGATGGTTAAAGGAATCAGGATAAAATGAGTGTTGTTAACTGACCCTTTCACCTAGCACTATTAAAACAGTTTCTTTTGCTTGATTACATTTGCCAAAACAGTTTTACACTGCACTTTAACATTATAAGTCAAATTGCTTTGTTAATTTTTACCTTAAGTATCCTCTAATATAAATTATGTTGAACCTTTGTGGTACAAGTAATATTTGAAAAAAAAAAATTGAGGATCCAGTGACAATTCCATATTATTTACAATTTTTTTTCCAGGACCAGACTAACTCAGGATGCTGTAATAAAAGTATTTGGGATCAGCTTCAAAGATTACTGTGAAAGTCTTATTAGGTCCACAATGGCTAATAATGCATCAAAGGTAAAAAAAGCTAAGTGGTTCTATTGTTCAACTATGAACGCCTGAGAGTGCAAAGGAAGTCCGTTTACAGTCTTTACAGGAACTTAAGGAAAGCTGTAGCTAGCATGTACTAGCCAAAGAGTCATTTTACCTAGAGTGAAAAACAAAAATGCTATTTTGTTAATGAATTACACCTGCCTATTAGTTAATTAATAACTTGCTTCATTAATACATCATAGAATGTTAATATTATAATTTCACTTTGAGACCTTTAGAGGCTAGAATTTATTTTTCAAAAAATTACAAACGTTTGTTGCATGAAATCGTATCATTGATAAGAGTCTTGCTTTTGATGTTTGTTTGCAGGGCAGACAAGCAATGGAAATGGTGATTTCCAAAATCAACAGAGAGGTTCAAGATTTGGCTTCTAATATTGAACAAGCAACGAGTAGACTGAACTCTGAATTGGAACACGCAACAAGCATATTGAACACTGAATTTGAACAGGCCAAACAGGGACTTGAACAGGCTAGTTTGTTTCCACAAGCCTTCTGTGAAGGTTCCTCATCAAAGCCTTCAAGCTGATGTTAGTTGTTTTATAGACATGTATTAAATGTTTGATGGTTGTTCAATTCTAGCGGGACATAGTGATGTTCATAGGACAGTGTCAAGCACATTCAAGTTGTTTACTGATGTGAGATGCAAGATTGGACTGAGTCATTAAAATTTGTCAAGTCCTTCAAGGGTAATTACGGGTATCCTTCTAAAGGTATACATTACAATGGAATGTGTCAGGACTGCACTTACGCTATTTGCTGATGTGATGTACAAGCTGCAAGGGAATGCATCACATGTAACTAGGCACTTAAAGGATAATTGTTATTAGCAGCCCCTTCTGAAGGCCTGCATTTACCAAGGAGTTACCTGACATTAAATAGAAGACATAATCAAAGTCATGGACTTACACAAGTTATAAAGTTTGCAATGATGGATTAGTTGTACATTGTAAAGTGGTCTCTATCATTCAAGATTGCAGGACATAACTAAACAGGGTGCATGGAATAAGTTCCCAAGTCATTCCCAATCGAACTTCAAATTATCCATAATTATTATTTACAAGGTTTTCCTTTTCAGCCTGCAACCAGTGACATTCACCCCTTGTGAAGAGGCCCGTCGCTGGTAACTAAACAATGCCTTGCAGTCTTTGGCACTCAAATGCGCCTTGTGCGCAAAGATTGTTTTCGCCTGCTAAAGGAAATTCACCTGCTGCTTGATTTGAAAAGGAAAACCCTGTATTCACAATCATAAAAGGCCAATTTGAAGGAAAGTGAAGCCATTTATCAGATTAAAAAGTCACTTGGGATTTTTGCTAGCCTGCAAAGCAGGCATATTTTGCTGTGCGATCAGTTTGGACTTTCAACTGACCACGAGTTGGGGTGAGTCAAAAAATGATTCCAGGAGAGTGGTTGACACTTAAAATAGGGGAGGGGGAGGGGGAGGGGAGTTAATTTCCTTTCTCTTCCCGCCCCTCCCCTTTACCTACTCCTTCTCCATGTACCACTGGGTCACGTTTTTAAAACAATAAAATGCCTTAGTACTTCCCTCAACCACCCCCCCCCCCCCCCCCCAAATGATAGAGACAGGACTCGTCAGGAAAATCCTGATACAAGACACTCTTATTTATCACAAAATGCATTTTTAAGGGGTCAATGTAGAGAACATGTTATTTATTTTAACTGGACCAATATGAAGGTGCTATAACTTTAAACATGGCTTTTTCTCTTGCATAATTTGCATATGGCATAGATCATGCCATAATTGAATTAAAAAGTATCTTTAAATTTTTACCGTATCTTTATACATGTACAGGTCTGTTACTGATTAAAAGCAAGAATTTTGTAGTTGTTTATGCTTGGTTGTCAGGTTTGTTTTGAAGGTGAACAGCATAAATTAAAATTTTACTGTTAATTTCTAAGGTCAGTTGTGTCTGCCATTAGGTTTGTAAACAAATAAACCTCTGTTGGAATGTAGCCATGCAGAGTTGCTTTTGTGAAATATGCTGCCCCGGTGGAACTATAGCCAGAAAAGCCCTTTTAATTCTAGTCTCCTTTGCTCTCTGTTGCGTGGCTCCAGGAGGTCTCAGAGAGTATTTTGGCTCTCGATAAGTAATGGTAACAGGACTGAGTGGATTCCAATTCGGTCTGTAATCATACGAGTGATTAACAAAATCGGACGACCGCGTAGCGGGAGTCCGATTTGTTTAATCACGAGTATGATTACAGACCGAATTGGACGACACGAAGTTCTGTTACCAATTAATCATAACATTAACAAAATTTGTGATATAATAGGCTATTTTTTAAATCAAAACACAAGAAATTCGAAATTTTGTTTTGCTAGCAGTGAAAAAAAAAAGCCATTTAAGCGCGCGCGTAATGGCGCGTACTGTCCAATTACTTAGGCATGACGTGTACTGTCCTATTAAAACTGTCCAATTAAGGCTGAAATCAGGGCAGTTGATAGCCAATCAGATATGACAATTTTGTTATAGTTATGATTAGCACTGTAATCAATGATTAATAGGTTGATGTTATTTGTAAATTACAACTGCAATAAGTTCAGGTTTTATTAGCTTCCTTCCACTATCGTTAGTAAAGGATTGTTGCTCCAAAAAATTCATCACTTCTTTATACACCATTTTATCCACTGTGCCTCGAAAATCTTGGCAATGGGTTAAGAAGTCCAAGAGAAGGCCCCCTGCAGTAGACGAATAATCAAAACAGCTGGTTATATCTGCATCACAGCTGTATTTCTTCAATTCTTTATAGTTCCAGTTATTCCTCTTAGAAATGCTCTCAAGATCCACTTCGGTGTAAAACTTGTTAATCGAACCCAAGTTAATTTTACCTTTCAATGTTCTTGCCAACTTTGGGAAAAAAGACTCTTCAGCAACTAAAGTACAGAAAATGGCTCCACCCGAGGCAAGTCTCTCGTAACAGTTTCTTAGAGCTTGTTCAGCATCCATGTAGTACAGCGATGCCACGAAATGAACGAGGTCAAACTGTTGGATCTGACGGCTAGACGCCATGAATTTTTCCAAGGTCATCTTATGCCACTCGAAGGTACCCTTTCCCTCGAGTGTCTTGGGTAACGGTGAAACACGCGATCTGAATCTCGCCATTAATTCAACATCAGGCTCTAAGATGGTGGCGTGTATCTTAGAACATCCTATCGCCGATGAAACAACATCCAGAATTCTTAAATCAATTTGCCCATCACCACTACCAACTCCAAGAACACGAAACAACGGGGGAGCATTCCGGCCACCTTTAAACATATTTGTCATGACGTGGGCTGCCATCTCCTCAATGAAGTCAAACCTCTTTTCGGCTGCTTCCAACGAACTTAGAAATGCTTCCATTGTTGCTAAGTAGTGGCTTTCTTTTGTGAAAATCGCAGCCATTTTTCACTGGACAGTGGGTTTTTAGATTGGAACGTACGGAGCCCAGTTAGTGCTACCTAATTTCTCATCAAGTTTCTTTTACGGCCGACTACGATGTTTTTGGCACGACTTTTCCTAGCCTCCCCGCAGAGGGTGTCTAGAAAACTCAGACCTCGAAAACTCAGACCTCAGACCTCAGACCTCGAAAACTCAGACCTCGAAAACTCAGACCTCGAAAACTCAGACCTCGAAAACACAGACCTCGAAAACTCAGACCTCGAAAACTCAGACCTCGAAAACTCAGACCTCGAAAACACAGACCTCGAAAACTCAGACCTCGAAAACTCAGACCTCGAAAACACAGACCTCGAAAACTCAGACCTCGAAAACTCAGTACACATTTGATGAAAACAGTCGCATGGCGCTTATTTTCCCTACAATTTTTGACTACTGGCGTGCCGACTTTGCTTTCTTCTGACGTTTCATGTTTATCTATATCTATTGCTGGACTGGCAACAAGAACAGGCAATAGTCAAACTGTTGATCTAGAATCTATGATTGCGTGATGAAATGTGTCAGTCTTTGAAATTTATTTCTTTGTTTTGAATAAAAGCAACATAAAATATATGGACTGAGTAGTTTTGGTGGTGTGAAGGAGATCGTTCGGAAGGCCCTGCAATTTTCTTTAAAAAAGAGAGAACGAGAGAAACAGAGAACGTAGAGGAAGTTTAATATATCACACATCATCTTTATTTGCGACTACATCTGACCCACATCGGGTCACAATGACTTGATACATCCGGAGTGGCAAATTGTGACACACAAATTGTCATTTTACCACGGTTTTAAAAAAACAAGCAAACACCAGTAAATGAACAGCAACAATAACGATGAAATTCATGAAATTGCAGTTTATCAACACTTGAACGGCCGCTTTGCCCATTCTTCAGTCCTTTATCGATTAACTAGTTTGTTACTATTGAGTTATTACATTAGTGGGAAAACCATCGTCATGGAAGTAAAGTTGTTATTGTTTTACTACGTTATAAACAGGAAATAGACTACATCGAAAACATCGCGGCCCAATCCAATCTTAAATTACGGAGTATGCATGGAACAGAACCTCGATTTCAGGAAGTGAACGTTATGAAGAACACAATCCCCAAGCGTAAACGTAAAATTAACCTCGATATAACGAATAAATGTCAGCATGTGCTAAAATAAGAGCCAAACAGACTAACAAGGAAAAAGATTATGGGTACAGTATTTTTTTAGCAGTTTTGTTAGCCTGTTCTTGACTTTCTACTGCTGTTGCTATGTATAGCTCGGTAGTGAAATGTTCTTACAATAATTTTTCAGATCCGAAAATGCTGCGTTTTGTAAATAATTTTTTTTAATAGTAACTATACCTGGATATAATGAACATTTTGGTAGTTTTCCGGAATATTAAAAAAATGGAGGTGTTCTATATAACGAACCCTCGATATAACGAACAAATTTCCCAAGTCTCTCGGCACTTTCTTTATAAATCGAGGTTCCACCTATTTTTCTCATTTCCCCAGTCACGCGAAGAATCGCGTGACTAATTTTCCCGCACTTTTTGAGTCACGTGATACCGGCGCCTAGTGCTATGTGCTGTCAAGGTTAAGTTCGAACACTGGTTGTGACTGTTCTTTAGCGCTGTATTCTTGTTTTGAAACCTAACAGCTTATTACTGACCGACAAACAAGCCTGGGAGATTATTAGATAAACTGAACGATGTCACATCATCGGTTCGTAAATAGCAAGAATCACTGAGGTGATTTTTGCACCATTATAGATTTCATATATTTTATATATTTTTGTATTTTTATATAGTTTTGTTATCTCTAACGTATGATTTCAATCTCTACAAGCACTGCATGGGAATGTTCTAAGTTACAAGTTGTTGGGACCTCAAGTACAAGCAAAGTAATACTGCCTACTTACTAAGCATTTAAATGTCCTGCGATCAATCGTTATTTACGATTGCATTGCGCCGCGATGTTTTCGATGTAGTCCCGGCCATTTCCTGTTTATAACGTAGTCTTTACTTCCATGACGATGGTTTTCCCACCAATGTAATAACTCAATAGAAACAAACTAGTTAATCGATAAAGGACTGAAGAATGGGCAAAGCGGCCGTTCAAGTGTTGATAAACTGCAATTTCATGAATTTCATCGTTATTGTTGCTGTTCATTTACTGGTGTTTGCTTGTTTTTTTAAAACCGTGGTAAAATGACAATTTGTGTGTCACAATTTGCCACTCCGGATGTATCAAGTCATTGTGACCCGATGTGGGTCAGATGTAGTCGCAAATAAAGATGATGTGTGATATATTAAACTTCCTCTACGTTCTCTGTTTCTCTCGTTCTCTCTTTTTTAAAGAAAATTGCAGGGCCTTCCGAACGATCTCCTTCACACCACCAAAACTGCTCAGTCCATATATTTTATGTTGCTTTTATTCAAAACAAAGAAATAAATTTCAAAGACTGACACATTTCATCACGCAATCATAGATTCTAGATCAACAGTTTGACTATTGCCTGTTCTTGTTGCCAGTCCAGCAATAGATATAGATAAACATGAAACGTCAGAAGAAAGCAAAGTCGGCACGCCAGTAGTCAAAAATTGTAGGGAAAATAAGCGCCATGCGACTGTTTTCATCAAATGTGTACTGAGTTTTCGAGGTCTGAGTTTTCGAGGTCTGAGTTTTCGAGGTCTGAGTTTTCGAGGTCTGAGTTTTCGAGGTCTGAGTTTTCGAGGTCTGTGTTTTCGAGGTCTGAGTTTTCGAGGTCTGAGTTTTCGAGGTCTGAGGTCTGAGGTCTGAGTTTTCGAGGTCTGAGTTTTCTAGACACCCTCCCCGCAGACGTCCTGTGGGGTTTGTTCGTCACGCATTCATTTATGGCGTACAATCCCCGCCAAAATTCATGGTTTGAATTTTAAATTGCTCATTTAAATTTTCAACTTCAACACTTGAATTTTACAGCTGAATTCAATATTTTACACTCTTCCTTTAGAGTTCACATCATTGGAAAACGTTTTTACACTTGCCGTTTAGCTTTTGAACTCAAGTTACTCAACTTTTTCATTTGACCTTGCTTTGTCAAATTACAACCGCAGTTTCGCCAGTCACCGCGTCAAATTTCAAACTCAACATCGTATATTTTCAACTCAACTTTTGAATTTTTGTTAACGCTTCAATGATTATTGGTCGAGACAAAAGAAGCCTTTGTGGGGGTGGGAGATGACGTCCTATCGACCTCCTCCCCTGTTGCTTGCTATGTTGAAGCGTTAATGCATCAGTCAATTGAAACCACGGCCCCCCGACCCCCGGGACATAGCGGGGAATTTAACATTTACCCAGTGTTAAAAGATGGCTTATTTCCCTGACGCCGGGGCCAAGAGACCTGTTAAAAGCCCCGCATAGCGGGGCCCATCCACACACCGGAACCAAATGAAGAAGTAACTCAAATCGGCATCGTTTGTCAAGGACACATTGCAAAGGTTAAACTTTACCTGTTTTCGCTTCTGTCACTAAGGACTCCAGGTTCCACTATTAATATTGTTTTCTTCTGTAATCGTCAATTGCTGCGAAAATTGCCCCTTTTTGATTAATAGACCCAATTTAATGTACAAGTCGACATTGTGTTGGGCATTAACGAAAACTAGCCGGTAAATACATATAAATGCAAATAAAATGACTTGGACTTTGCGGATGACATCGCCTTGCTTGAGTCCTCCATCTCCCGTGCTCAGTCCCAGCTAACCAGAACTGCCAATATGCTGCTGCTGACCTTGGACTTGTCATCAGTGCTCCCAAGACTGAGTATATAACGATCAACTGCTGTCCGCAGCCTCCAATAGAAGTATATGATAGTACAATCAACCATGTACAAGATTTCAAATACCTGGCTCCATGATGGCATCTAGTAGTGGGGATCTCAAAAGAAGGAAAGGGCTTGCATGGACAGCTTTTTGGAAGCTGGAACGTCTGTGGAGATGCCCTCCCGTAGGAAACCAACAGATCTGTTTTTAGTCTGCAACAGATCTGTTGAAACATCTGCAGCAGATCTGCAGATAGTCTACAGATGATCTGCAGAATGTCTGCAGAATATCTGCAAAATGTCTGCAGAATGTCTGCAGAACTGATCTGCAATTTGTACAGACGTTCTGCAGACGATCTGCTGATTGTCTGCAGAATATCTGCAAAATGTCTGCAGAATGTCTGCAGAACTGATCTGCAATTTGTACAGACGTTCTGCAGACGATCTGCTGATTGTCTGCAGAATATCTGCAAAATGTCTGCCGAATGTCTGCAGAACTCATCTGCAATTTGTACAGACGTTCTGCAGACGAAGGAGGTATAAATAGCAAGCATAATAACAGACGTACTGCACCAATCAAACACCTTTTATTTTTACCGTAAATACATAAAATATTCTCTCAAATTGCGCCGAAAAAGCTTAGGATAGCCGTTAACTACAACTGAAAACCTGTAACAGTTACTTTAGTAATAAAACAATGCATTAACCACAAAATTAAAACGAGAGAACATTGAGAAGTCCCAGCTCACGGGTCATGAGAAGCAAAAGCAAAACTAAATCACAACAGTCTGACCTGTAAACACACGGTCACAGTCACTCGCTTAAATTTCTTAAATGAATAACACATCAAAATGCTGACATTGAAATAATCGAGCTCAATAACAAAGAAGGATTTTTGTCGGCAGCTATAAGAGATCGAGCAAACACAACTGTTCGATCATATGCGTGCAGTTCGGACGCGACGGTTTGGTTTGTAACACGCGCCGCTATACTTCAAGTCGCTCACCTCTTCGTTTCTCCAAGATCCACGATGAGTTGCATTTCTTTATGAATGGATCAATCCATTTGTGGTTCAGGTTTTGCTATGTTCCAGGTGATACTAAACGAACATACATAACGTGGGCAAATAATCTTTGATCACTGCTCTTGCAACGTAATGTTTCCTACGCAAGCTTCGTCTGTTTCCCATTCATTAAGAGTCGCTTGAGGCACAGTTGATTTTTAACCAATGCTTTTTCCATCTTCGCTCTATAAACAGCTAAAAACCTTTTTTTTAACTTTTTGAATCCAAACTGGATGCAAATAACTTGCTTAACTAGCGAGAAAACGATTGAACATTTCATTCCAGCAAAAAACGGTCGCGAGGAAGATGAGTAATAGGATCTTCTAAGTAAAGTGTGGACCAATTAGATTAGGTCTGGAATGTCTCCAGGGAATTTACCCGATCGCGTATCAGTCACGGAAGGTCTACAAAGAATAAATATTTGAGATTTATTTTGAATTTACATGAATTTAAAACTCCACGTCTGTAAGACTTTATTTTGAGTTAAATTTAACTGTAATCAACGATGAAGTACATGGCTTTCGTTTAATGGTGCTGTGTAAAACTGGTAAGTACTCAGTCATGTTTTAAGAACTGATTTACCGGCAGCATTCTTGAATGTACTTTGAAAAGCTACATAAGTCTTGAGAGTGAATAAAATAAAATGAAAGTAAGGCACTTTTCCGACGCTTTTTATAATAATTGGATGATTTAGCTTATGTTTAAATTTATCGACAAAGTAGCGGATGGACCCGACCGAAGAGTCTTAGTTGTCTAATTTCGAATTGATAAACACACACGCTAAATTAATTAAGACGGCTTGCAGACTCTGCAGACTTTACAGATCATGTGCAGATCTGTTTTTCATCTGTTTCTCGTCTGCAGGAAAACATCTTTGCAGACGATGAAGGCATTGCGTCTGCTACAGACTGACAACAGACTTTACAGACGATAAAATAGTCTGCAGCTAGTCTGTTTTTCGTAAAACAGATCTGTTGCAGATCTGCTGCAGATCTGTTGGTTTCCTACGGGCTAACATCTCTATCTCCACCAAGATCAAACTATTTAATACTACATGTGTCACTGTTCTTCTATATGGCTGCGAGTCGTGGGTCCTGTCGAAAGCAATGGAAAGCGAGATCAATGCCTTTGGTACCTCATGTTACAGAATTATGCTCAACATCAAGAGAATTGATACCAATGCTAAAATCTAATATATAGATTTAGCCAGGGCTAAAAGCGAAGCTCCCATTAATAAATTTATTATTTAAATCAAACAATAAACTTGTAATCCACAAATCAGTTAACTTAAGGGGAAATTATTTTTGGAAAGGCTAAGTGATTTTAGAGTGAAACATCTTACATCGAGTTGGCCTATAACGTATATAACGTATATAATTAATCTGTCCATCAAGCAAAGAACTTTTCCTGATATTAATCTAAAAATCGCTAAAGTGATTCCTATCTTTAAACAGAGATCCCGTTCCATGACTGTGCGATAATTATAGACCAATATCAGTTCTTCTAGTATTAAGTAAATTTTTTTGAAAAATGTATTTATAATCAACTTATATCTTATTTTTTGTCTGAAAATATGATAATACTCATACTCAATATGGATTTAAGCCAGGCAGTACCACTGTGGACTGTCTTGTTGATCTCATTGAAGAAATCTCTACGTACTGTCAAGATCAAGGAGATTATGCTGTATCAATATTTTTAGATTTGAGTAAAGCATTTGATACCGTCAATCATTCTATTTTATTATCAAAGCTATTGTCCTATGGCATTCAAAAACCTCATATCGACTGGTTCAAATCGTATCTTAATAAAAGAAAGCAGAGAGTTTTTGTAAATGGTAACATTTCTGACACCATGCCAATTACTTCTGGTGTACCCAAAGGATCAATTTTAGGACCATTGTTATTTTTGATATATATAAACGACTTTACTCAATCTTCTGATTTTTTCTCTATGAGACTATTTGCAGACGATACCTCTTTAACAGCTTCAGCTAAAAATATAGATGAACTCTTATTTGAGATAAATAAAGAACTACCTAATATTTATGACTGGCTATGTGCAAATAAATTAACCTTAAATCTAAGAAAAACTAAATATCTTAACTTTCAACCTCGTCAGAAAGTAGATTATAATTTATTATTTCCGCTATCGATAGCTGGACAATTCTTAGAGCAAGTATCCAAAATTAAATACTTAGGTATCTATATTGACAGCCACCTATCCTCGCATGATCATATCGACTATGTGTGTGATAGAGTCAGCAAGAGTATTAATATTATGACAAAGATAAAAAGTTATCTAGGTAATCAATGCTTAACTAGTATCTACTATTCTCTTGTTTACCCATATCTCATATATGGTAGCTTATTGAGGGGAAATAATTATGATAATCCATTATCACAGCTCATACGTCTGCAAAATAAAGCAGTTAGAATAATGAATGACGTTCCTTTACGAGATCATATCACTCCTCATTATGTTCATCTAGGTCTATTAAAATTTCGTGACATTGTTAAATTTATGTACAATTGTTTGTTTTTATATGACTATGTGTCTGATAATAAGCCATGTAATTTTCCATTATTACTTGTATCTGAGCAACATGATTATTTTACACAAAGTGCATCTGCCCAGCAATTACAGATTCCCCACTCAAGAATTAATATTCGAAAGTTCTGCCCCACCGTCATTGGTAAATACTATTGGAATGATCTCCCCCTTCATATTCGCAATAAATCATCAAAAATCCTGTTCAAAAAGGCACTTAAAATATATTATCTTGCTCAGTATTGACTTGTGTGTGTGTGTGTGTTTTTTTTTTTGTGAAAAACAAAACTACAAAAGAATAATAAAGTCAATCTTGTTAAAGGGCCATGATTAGTTCACTATAATGTGCCCTTCTCCATTCTAATTTTCTTCTTTTATTAT